>JAXGGA010005508.1:0-77658 GCA_038373865.1 Uloborus plumipes
TAATAGCTTTTAAATTTTTAAAGTGTTTAAAAACTACTTTTTTCCAGCCCCCCCCCCCCTCTTTTTCCCCCATTTTTCGTATTTTTACTGATTTTGAAGACAAGAAGAGGGATCATCTAAAGGTCCACAAGAAAATGGGGCCCCCTTCCCTTAAAAAAAGAAGTGAATTTTTTTTGTAATACCGGGAAAAAATCTTTATTATATTTTTAAACCTACTTTCCCGTTAAAAATAAAAGAGACGAAAAAAGCATTAAAATTGGCTTAATGCATCTAAAAAATGTCGCCAAGTCCAAAAAATATCGCCAAGTCCAAAAAAATATCGCCAAGTAAAAAAAAGTCAAAAAGAAACTAAAAAATTAAATAAATATCGAAAAATTAAAAATTTGAAAGTAGGGTATTGAGATGGGGAATTTGTGCGTCGGTCTGTCGGTCTGCCCCCCCCCCCCCTAATAACTTTTAAATGAATATTCCGATTTGAACGATTTTTTTTTGTTCGAAAGATCTCGGCGAGTACAGCTCATTCCTATATTTGATTTTTCGATTTGAACAATTTTTGGTGCAACTTTAAACCGTTCAAACAACCTGGCCCGCGATATTAACTTTTTAGTTAACAGTCCGATTTGAACAAACTTTTTTTTGTTCGAAAGATCTTTTCAAGGGTACTTCATTCCCGTATCTACATTTTCGATTTGAACAATTTTTCGTTCAACATTGAACCGTTCAAACAAGCTCTCACCCCTAATAACTTTTGAGTGAACCGTCCGATTTAAACAAACTTTTTTTTGTTCGAAAGATCTCGGCAAGGATACTTTATCCCCGTTTTTAAATTTCCGATTTGAACAAAAAGTTTTTTTTGTTCAAAAGGTGTCGGCAAGGATGCTTCATTACCGTATTTAAATTTTCAATTTGAACATTTTTTTTGTTCAACATTGAACCGTTTAAACAACCTTTCCCCACATAATAACTTTTAAGTGAAAAGTCCGAATTGAATAAACTTTTTTTTGTTCGAAAGATCTCGGAGAGGCTCATTCCTATATTTCACTTTTCAATTTGAACCATTTTTCGTTCAATGATGAACCGTTTAGAAAAAATTTTAACATGAGCGCCTACGGAGAAATTTAAATTGAATGTTGATTCTGAACTTCAAGGCGGATTTCCTTCAAACTAACTTTGTAAGAAAATGGTTTTGATAAATAATGTATTTTAAAGTACTTTTCTGAATAATCTTCTGTGAGGACTCTGATTCCGACTACGACTCCGCAAACATGGCGGAAATGCAGGCTCAGAAAAAATGACTGACTGGGCAGACGATTTTTTGTTTATTTATTTATTTGTTTGTTTAATTTATTATTATTTTTTTTTTTTTATCAGACGATTTTTTTTTGTTAACAAAAATTGTTCATTCACGAGAGCATTTTATTCCTTATTTATATTTAACAACTGGCAACGGATTAAAAATGAAATTCAAGACATTTTATTAACGAACAAGTTTTTTTTCTTTCTTTGATAAAATGTGTTTTGAAGTTCTTTGTACTTTTATTTTATTTATTATTTTTTTTTCTTTTGAAAACGATTGGGAAATTTTTCTACGGAAGAACTATAACAGTTACATTCTTTAAAAGGTGCGACAAAACTTTTTTTTTACTCGTTTATTTACTTTTTACGTGTCCATTTCATCTGATGAGAGGGGTATATTTTGCTTTTAGAAATCAGCTTTAAGTGCTATAAAGGTATGTTTGACATAATTTTCAGTTTCAGATATTCAAGAGAATATTGATCAGATGCTAGAATGCCGATGTCGATGTACAGGAAAGTAGGCTCGTTTAGTTCTTGACAGAACTATAGCAAAGGGAAATACCACTACTTCTTTGAAAAAAGGATTACCAGTGCACTTTGTGGGTGTAATTATGAGAACTAATAACTGCGTCATTTAACCTGGCAGGGTGTGTAAATTTAAATGACTCTAATTTGTTTAAATTTCAGATGAGGCGGATAAGTAATAAGTGCTGATAAGTTATTTTGTCATTAGAATCCCATTCTGTTGCTATTTGCTTCGCGTAATGTACTGTATGAATGCTATAAATGCAATAACACTAAAGGTTTTATTTCGAAATTGCTGAGGCTGACAGCATTTTAAAAACAACTTAAAATTTGTGCCTTGAGTATTTTATTCAATAATAATTCATCGTTTTTTACTAATGAGTCATGCCGTGTCTCTTCAGTGCCGTCTTGTCATGACCTCCCCAATAGCGTCACTCCCCTTTCAACATATTTTCCCTGTGGCCTGTAAAACTCAAAATCGAAAAATCTGCTGTCTTGTGTCTTTACAAACACAAAAATAACGATAACTAGTGGAAAAATGAATATTAAATAAAACAGATTTTGTTTTCTTCGTCGAAGCAAAAAAATCTTTTGCCGTATATGCTCCCTCATGTGACACGAAGATAGATCCACCTCCCTGTGGTCTACCCTGGGCAACGTTTTATACTGCCCACTGCTGAGAACTCTGTTAGACTTTCAATGCTGAGCGTTACTGGGAGGCAAGAAGGTGAACGAGACAAGAACTTTGTCAAGTTCTTTGTCGTTTGAAATGAAAAAAAATACATTCACAACCAATGCACTATTTTGCCGTACTTCTAAAATCCATTACCGAAGTGAACGTGAATCTTCATGTACTTTTTAACGTCATGCTGCAAGACATATCTTTTCATTTTCAGATCGTTTTAATTACTTTCAAAGATAGATGTATGCATTTTTTCGATCTTTCGAATTTTTCAAAATGTTTTACATTAATATAGCCATGCTTATAAAATACGATGAAAGAAGTATGCATACATTTTATCCGGCTTTAGAAATAGATTGAAATATATATTCAGTAATGTTGTCTTACTTAAAAGTTACCCTCAAAGACATATTCATGCATCCCTTTGAATCACGTTCAAATGTATGTGCTTTAATTTCGCCATACGGTAAAGGATGAATGAATGAATCTTGTTAGACTTCAGTAATACACAGAAAGATATGTTCAGTCTTACTACTAAGTTGAAAGATATTTCCATAAATATTATTGCACTTTGAACTCATACTACATTTTAGAATTTCAGTTAAAGTTGTTAAATATAGTGTTCGACATAATCCATATTCATGGAAGAAATCTCCATTTTCAATTCTTAAAAATAACATGTATTCACTATATATTTATTACATGCAAAATGCTTCTCAATTTCTTAGACTTAGGAAATACATTTAAAACCCGCATCAGCCATATGTGTTCTTCCCCAAAATCTAATGCAGCACTATCCAATATATTGTGGATCGAAACATTTTCTCCACTTTTTAAAATGCATCAAAATGCAGGGAAAACATGTGAAAATGGAACGCAACGTACCTGCGAAAATAAAATCCCCACGTGAATTCCGAGATCTCTATTTCATGCTCGTAACACAGAGAATTCGTCGTTTCTTTCCCCCCGAAAAGAAATCTCGCCATTGGTTTGTTGTTCAATATTCGGGTGTCACATTTACAAGCTGTTTTGCATACAAATCTTGTTGGATTTGTGTTTGCTAGTGCAGAATTTTCGGCAAAAGAAAAATGGCTTTAGAAAGATATGTTGAAGAAAATGTTATTAAATGAAAGATGTCGCATATACTTGGAAATTATTCATAGTTATAATAACTTACTTATTTGCGTTTCATTGGAATATATATTGGGAAGAGTTAGTGTTGTGAATAATAATGTTCAACTCTAAGTTTAATTCAGATGGGAAAAACCTGATGAGGAGATTACGGTATTGTACCCAAGCAATTATGCAACTGGCTTCTATCAAACAACAATGATAGTTAATTTAATTCTTTTGACCCGAGATGTTAATTGCTAAATTAGTATGAAAGAAGAGGCTACACCACATATTGTTTTGAAACTTCAAAGCTAATGCTTTAAACTTTTTGAAAAAAAAATTTAAAAATGTAAACACATTGCGTTGTTGAAATGTTCTCAAGAAAAAAAAATCTTGACGGAGCTTGACAACTACACGAGTCAGTTTTGAGGAACCAATTTATAATCAAAATTTTAAATGATTCGTGTATGCTTCATATACCCCAGCGAAGTGATTATCATCATTTTGCATCACTCAAAACACAAGTAATAAGATTAAATTTTAAAACATCAAGACTATTTTCAAATTAAAAAAAAAAATAATAAATCGTGTTAAGTTGAGAATCTTTAGTTTTGTGCTGTTTCAAATTTGCAATGTCTTCAGAAGCCTTGCGACACATAAGAAAAAGACCAATGTTCGAAAAATTAGTAATTAGGCCATTCCTTTCGTGTGAGCTATGCTACGTAATTTTTATGCGACACATCGAATAAAAATAGTGTGAACAGTAATTGCGGGTACTAATATAATAGTGCATAGCTAATACAAATTAAACATTTTATACTTTCAAATGCCATCTTATTAAATAGGGATGCACCGATTAATCGGCAGAACCGATTAATCGGCCACTTTTCCGATCATTAATTATCGGCAAAATCGGGTCGATCAATTGGCTGAAAAATATTTTTCAGATATTATTATTTAAAGTATACTTTCACTAGGAAACTACTGTCGTCCCGGCTTAATCGGGTAACGGATAAACGAATACCCCGCTTATACGAATAAAATATCTCGGAACCGATGGCATAGACGTAATGTTAAAGATGTCCGCTTAATCCAATACCCCGTTTAATCGAATAATATTTCTTGAAACCGACAGTATTCGTTTAAGCGGGGCCGACAGTATGATGAATAATTTTATTAACTGTAATAATAATCCTCACAGTTGATACAAAGTTTTTTTTAAATGAATTCTCCTACTTTGAATAAATATACATAGACAATGATGCAACATTTTTCATGTGGCGATAGTTTTTTCCTTAGCACAGTGCTTTCAGATAACCTCTAATTTTCAAAGAATAAAAGTATTGAATTAAATTGCAACTGAATACTAAACTATATGAATTAAAAGTACTCCTAAATTGAAGTGTTCACCACACGCTCCCCCACCCCTCCTTTTTTATAAATATTTATTTCTAATTGACATAACTAACAATGTGTTAATAATATTATTGACACTAATATGAAAATCGGTTCTAAGAAATTTGATAAAATATTGAAATTATTTTGTGAAAACTAGGAAAATGAAAAAAAAAATCTTCTTCCAGAAATAAATTACTTACTATTTCTAAACTTGGAATTGTATAAGAGATAAAAACAGTGATGGTAAAATTGGTAGTAGAAAAACAATTATCCTTATCATTAATCGGTTCAGCCGATTAATCGGCCGATTATCAACAGCTGATTAATCGGTAATCGGTAATCGGCCAATTTGCTTATCGGTGCATCCCTACAAAAAAAAGCATTCAAATGCAAAAAAAAAAAAAAAAAGCAATGATACATTTTACGGGTACCCCTTTTAGTCGTAGAATTAACTATCCATACAACTTAAAAGCATCGAACTTCAAAGAAAAAATATCAAGAAATAGAAGTTTTTCATCCTCAAACATTCGCCTTTTCTACGGCAAATGTTAAGCAGTTCTATTTGTTGCCCAATTTAGAGAACAGATCAATAATAACTATGGGTATAAGTCAGGCATGAGAAAAAGAGGTGCTGACTGAAAAACAAAACTGATATGTAGGCAGTTTTAATTTGTTTGCTCAAGCTTTAGGTGTTTCATTGACCAAGAATAAGAAAAAGGTCGGGATTGCTTTGTTTCTCGGAATCGGACAATGGACATGTGACATGGACATTACGTTTATATATTTAAGAATGAACTTTTTTTTAAAATATTTTTTGTTTGATCACTATTATATGATGTGCCAAGATCTTGAGCCATATCATCTAGTGGTGATTTTATTTTCCTTTGCATGCCAAGCATATATATAAAGTATTCTTTTCGTAAAAAAAATAAAAAGATAGGTTTTGGCTGTTTCATGCTATTTTAATTGATATTACACACAATATTGACCGGTTTTGTAAACTTTATGTCGATGTATTTTCTTTATTTTTTTATGCGGGTCAAAACTTTTTTGCAAGCTCTCTGACAAAGCAATTAATGCAAAAAGTCGAACGAAATTATAGGAACAAATAAACTCTGTACTCAACTGCTGTTCATTAGTTGTTTTGCACCGATTAGATGAAGTAACTGAAAAAATATTGAGTAAAATTATTTGGTCTCAAAAAGTATTAAAATAATTACCACGTCTTAAGGAATACAATTATTTTTCAATTTGAACGAATTTACGGTCGTACGAACGATAGTAATATTGCTTCCTGCATTTAATGTCTTTTAATGAAATACTTCGAACTATACTAATTTCTTTTCCAATTACTTTCCTTAATTTCTATATCAATTGCTATTGAAAATTCGACCTTATTTTGTAAAAGTAAAATAAGCAAAATCGGCATTAAATTTGACGGTTTTTTTTTAATATTTTCTTTTTATTTCTTTCTTTTTGTTTTTTCCTTAGACTAATTCGCAAAACAACTTAGACTAATTCGCATTTTATACCATCTACGTTATCGTTAGAACGATAGCCTAGATGATCTAACATCCTGTTCGATACGAAAAGGAGCAAGTTTATTTTAAAAATCCACACAATGTGTTTTATATATGTAATATAAAAAAAACGACTTGGTATGCAACCTATTGTTTCCTTGAATAAGCAGCGCATAGCTAGCGAATAAAAGACGCTGCATTAACTCTTTGTTTCCTCTAAATGAAATCAGTGCACTCGCCACTTGCAGAGCTCGTTTTAATCCAGGTAAAGTGAGAGGAAAAATAATTGCAGCGAAAACCTCTCTCGGAGAGATATTCATTCTTTATTTACATGATGAAAATAATTTTGCTAGTTTCCTTTAATTTACTGAACATAATTTCGAAAGAGAAAGGATGGGGCTTATGGGGAATAACCTCCGTAAAGCCTTTGATCCTAATTTTCCTTCTTAAAGAGTAAAAGCTTTAAATTGCGAGAGTTCTTGTTTCGGAGTTTCTTGAGTACTGAGTAATTACGCTGTAAATGCAGAGTTTACTTTGTAAAAATGCGCTGCGTGTTTTAATGATTTTGCAATCAATATTTGTTTACTTAACATATTTCTCACTGTTTATTTACTAAGTTATTGCGTTCTGTTTTCGGTAAATTGGCACCGAACTACTTATGCATTAAGGATGGGTGTTTTGTGTATTGTTTTGTTTAGAGAGTTTGTAGAAAATGTTAACCAATAAGGTTTAAATCCGAAACTTGACTAATGGAGTGTTTGCCAAATTACTTGACAGAATATATTTTATGGCAAATATATTTTACTGAGCACATTTTAGTTTAAAAAATCAGTGATCTTTTACTGAATGATGTATTTACTTGTACTAAGAAATTAAAATTTTAACTTTGTATCTGGCGTTATGGACAATCAGATACGCAATGTGTTATTTTATTATTACAAGGCATTACTGTATTAAATTTTGAAAAGGATATTTTTATTTAAAATAATTTGAGTGAAATCTCCATGTCAACTTATTAACTTCACATTTCAGTTCAATTTGCCCTTTCAAGTTTTTCGAAATGTTAGCAATAAAGCTACATCTCTAATTCCTTTGTTACCGCTTCGTAAAAATTTTTCCTGAAAACAAACGTAAGTTATAAAATAAAATTTATTAATTCATGAAACAATTTTAATAAAGAATTTAGAAACACGGTTATGAATTAAGTGGTATGCTCTTTCCATCTCTAATAACCTTCACAAGTATCAACCAACTCCTACGAAATGACTTCTGTTCATACAATATTGCCAAGGTGCCTCAGGTACACTTTTAAGCAATTCAAAACTATTTTAATGTTTTTCTTGAGCAAAAAAACTAAAAAAAAAATCCTGGTGTAAAAGTAGATTTTTACATTTAAAAAGTTTTACATTAGCACCTTTATCATAATTGAACTTTTTATCTAAAAAATTCGTAATTGATCAAAATTATTTTAGTACACAAAAAGTAGGAAAACTGCTGATAGTTAGACAAATTGTAGTGTTTTCCTTTTTAAGAAACATAAAGTACATTTTTTACATGATAGCAAAACTCGAATAAATTTATTCGTATGCCAAACCCTAACAGTTAGTAAAGGCAGACTGGTTGAGGTTGAAAGGAAAGTGAAATAAATATATTTTACCCCCTTTTAATTTATCGTTTTCAAAAAAATCCGTTTATCATATCATACCGTCTCTATGCATTGTAACTGTACTGCGTTTGTTACATTTTGCACTCAATATATTTGTTATTTTAAATGCCTAATTCTAAAGCCGAAACAATGTTTCAATACTGAAAGCTAAAAAGGTATGCCTACGTTTGGATTCTTTAAAAATGTAATCAAATATTGATTAACTGCATATTTTTCCCATTAATCGATGATTAAAAGTAGAAATATAAACACTAAATATTACTTGTTTAAAAATTTTAGAAATTGGGAAATTTTAGAAAATCCTCCTAAATTTTTGCTATTTTTGCCACTTTTTACTCATTCAATTCAATATATTTTAACTAATTTCTAACAGAAGTTACTGTATGACTCACCAGCGACCTTTAAAGATTTCTCTCACATTAATATTAGTGTTTTAGAAGATTTTTGAGACGAAACATTCTCCATGTTACTCAGTTACACACTCTTTGACTATACTTGACAATATGCTTCCTTTTTTTTATCCATTCTCTTTTTTTTTTTTTTTCATTCTTCAGAATTTTTGGAATCTTTTAGTTCAACTTCTAGTTCTTACCATAGCCCATACGGTGTATTTAGTTATCCATTACTTTGTTTCCAATTATCGCAGAAATGAAAATTTGGATTTCTAAAAGTTAGTTATTAAAAAATAAATAAATACATATAAAACTTTTTGTTTTCTAAAAATGATTATTTTATGACAGGCAAAAGTCTTAAAGTTGAAGTTTAACACAGCTTTCTTTTCTTTTCTTTTCTTTTTTTTTTTGCTGCCAAACATTTAACCAAATCATTTCAATACGCCAAAGAAAATATATTTTTACCATTTTTGTAGTTTTTTACTCGTATCCATACAATTTTTGGCGGGATAAATTTCCATTCAATACTGTTGTGCAGTTGTGGTATCATCACCTTTACCAGACTTCATAATTTCATATTATAGATGTTAACATGTTTTTTTTTTTTTTTTGACTGTTACTACTAAAGACAATATACAATGTTTTGCAAGCTAATAACTGTGGCTCATTTGAGACAATTTTTTTTTCACTTCTTTCGATTAATAATGTCTCAGGTATCTTATGATTAAAAAGATGAAACTAAAATTCAAGTTTTACAAGTAAGGAATATTTTATTTCGTCCAAGAGCTATTTACGAAACAGTCCTCATCCATATCTCTGTGAATTTTATTTACCAACATTATATTAAATTTTAAGCATAAATAGCAACAACTTAGTCCAGCCTTTATTCTTTGTTTTGTTTCGCTTAATATGAAAGCAAAACAGTATCTGATGCTTTCTTTTTTGTCAACTACTAACTTTTTTCATTAAAAATGGCAACGTTATTAAATGTTATAAATTTGTTTTCATTCTATCCTCCTACAGCTGCTTCTGTGAAAGTGCCACATTTGCCTGAGATGGAAGATAAATTTAATAACTTCTGCAATTTTAAAAAGAAATATTATTATTTTTGTGTCACTTGTTCTGAATTCTAAAGCAGATTCTTTTTCCAGCGCTCAACTTTCAAATGAAATGACAGTTTTATTCCGTTTGGTGTAAAATCTTGAATGCGACATTTCATTTAAAAGTGTCGCGTTTGTTCATTACTTTCTTTAGCTTATTTTTAAATCTAAATTTTTAATTTATAACGAAAATATTAATAATGTTGTTGTAGCTAGGTTTCATATTTATGCATTTCGGCTTGAAGTACATTCTGCTATTGGTTTTTTGTACATAGAATACGCGTTAACGTGTATATCTGAATGATAATTAAAATCTTCTAGAACTTTGCTCCGAAAACTGTTTCATAATTCTCGGACTCCCTAATAAGGCCGAATTTTATACAGATTTTGAAGCAATTGCATAAGAAATTATGTGTCTAAATGAAGAGAAGTTTTATCTGTAATTATAAGTAATTTTGCTGGTCCTTCTTTATAAATAATTGTTAACATATGGACTCGAACTCATTGGCAAATTACAGTAAACTATCATAAAAAAATTGATTACATTTTAATAAAACTAACTCAACTTACAAGAGAACGTTTGAAAATGTTTGTCATTTGCATATATGCACATTAGAGCCTGATGTTTTCTAGTATTTTTGAAAGTTATGACGTTAAAGTTTATTGTGACTTAGGTAGGTGTGCCAAACGAGAACCTATAACTGGCTTCAAGTTTTGTGTACTTGTCATATAATTCAGAAAAATCGTGTAAAAATTTAAATTTCACCTCGTATTTTTTGGGCTCATTGGGCCTACCGGGTGATAGTTTGAGAAAGATATACGACCCTATATGTTTGAAACAGTTTTTATTAAAATAACTTTTAGCTTACTCAGTATTGAATTAGAGCAGCAATGCGCTGATTACACGAAAATCGAACCACGCCGACATATGACACTTTGTTAATTGTCTTTGCAATGCGAAGATAGTTAGCTCCGTATAAAAAAATACGGACGATATTGCACTACTTACACCTGTATTGCCTCTACTACTTCGATTTGGTTCAGAATCTTTCTGCATTTGATTTATTGTCTTCATAAAATGCCCTGGTATTTTTTTTACTATTTTCTTGGTAGTAATATAGTTTGAAGCATTTTTTTTTGGTCCAAACTCCATGTAATTCTTTCTAAAACTTAATTAGTGAATTACTTGGATCCCATTTTTTTGTCTATTGTTTTTGTTCTCATCTAAGCAAAAAGAAGAACGTTATAATGGCAAACTCATTAACGTGATGTAGTTTAGTTAAGTATTAAACCATGTAGCATAACATAACACTTCAATTAGACAAATTTGAAAAGGAAAAAAAGCTATAGGGATAAAAAGTATTGTTTGTAGGTTTTAAACTCAGTTATCGTTTCATCTTTTCTTTCAAATTAAAAATTAGTCTTTACAAAATGTGTTGGTTTAATGCAAATATATATCAGATGCGCTAAGTTAATAAAAAATTTATATAGAAGAAAAGAGATGCTTCTATTATTATATAATAGTAAATAAATAACGGAAGAAAATACCTTGATTCAGCTTCAAGCATACATTTGGCTTCAGTTGACAGTAACATTAAAGGTTGATTTTTTTTACTGACATCGATTGGCTGGAAATGGAAGGACGTAAATTTTTGCAAATGTAGTGTTGTTCGTAAAATTACCAATTTACTGATTTAATCACCAACATGATGGCTCCAGCTAAAATGTGACTGTATTAACTAATTTTATTGCAAATATTTAAAGTTCGTGTAGCTACGTTAGTGATTTTTTAAAAAAATATTTCAATGCAATTATAAAAATTGTAGTTCATAATAAATTTTCTTGCATAGACCGATACACTATCCGTCTGAACAAAAGTAGAAATTGCTGTTAAGAAAGAATCAGTATATTTCAAAAAGGAAAGATGCACAGTTACAGTGGAAAAAAGATATGCTGAAAAATATATATGTATCGTATTATAGCATACAGTCACAATGATTTGGTTCAAAATGTTATTTTAAATTTCAATTTTTTAAAATAGTAGAGAACATCAATGAAAAACCATAATAAAACGTGTTGACATTTTACCATCATTAAAATTTGCAATATTTGTTTTCACAAACATCCAGTCCAGCATAAGCAAAATCAATCTAGAGCAACACAAAAGAGAAAATGAAAAAAAAGGAACGTATTTATACTGAAAATGCGATGAAAAATATCCATTACAATATTGAAAAAAAAAAATCATATCTTAAAATGCTAAGAAAGCTTTTTCTCAGAAGTACGCCATAAAAATATCAGTTTAGGAACATCATTTTTCAGAAGAATTAAATATGTTCTGCTCAGTCGTATTCTCCCAATAGTTTGCCTCCCTATTCTACACACACAATTCTTCACCACTGTGCACGGGTTTCAACCAATCCGGGCAATTTATAGGCAATATCATCTCATCTTGATAAATGCTCTTATGGTGGCTCTTACATAATGTGCTCTCGTAAATTCTGAATCGTTGTATATATCATTATTACTGGGACTGCAATGCTGACGTCCGCTATCTTTTAAAATAACGTGCCTTTTGGGATGGTAGTTTCTAAAAGCTGTACTTAAGAGAAGCATCTGTTTAAAATCCGAGAAGGAATAAAAAGCCTAGATTCTGAAAATGCTATTACCTTATCTTTGCACTTCAAACCTTTGCATTCGGAGAAAAAAGAATGAAGAAATTATGACAGCTACTGGTGAGATTTGCTTTAAAGCGAAGAATACTGTGGCTTTCAGTAGCGGTCGGCAAAAGAATAAAAGGGGAATAATTTCTTGCGCTGCAGATTTGGGGCGAAATTTATGAACGATAAATGTTTTCAAATAAATTTCAAGAGATAAGCACCTTTACCTGAACAATAACAAATTTCATCTCCAAAAAGCAGACAATTAATGTACAAATGAATTGTACATAAATACATCTACATCACCCCCCCCCCACCTGACTTTGTAAGATAGTTACAAGAGGATCATTTCAAACGGTCCATCATTTGCCTTATACTGGGAAGCAGATGAGCACAAAAAGGCCCAGCATTCCAACATTTATATTTATTCTTTTTAAATTCAAGTTATAAGCACAGTTTTTTTTCACAAACTAAAAGGATAAAAATTCTCGCAGGCTCTTAATTTTTATTTCAATCGAAGTCTGATTTTTTTTAAAGAACGAACTTTGTACAAACTCGTAAAGTTGATTAGAACGCATGCCACAAACAGGAAGTTTTGGGTCTTCTCTTACTTTTAGCTTTTGGGGTTTGAAAGTGGAAGTTTTTATTTTCCCGACCTTGGGGTTTTCTGAGTATATTTCATTTATTTTATCTTTTCTTCACCCATTTTTGGGGTATTTTTAATCACTGAAGTCGATGCCTTTTAACGTTTCGCTTTTTTAATCATTTGGTCTCGCGTTTATTTCGGAATACTATTGCAATGATTTATATTGATCCTTGGCACAATTATTTTTAAAAAATAATTATTCACATTTTGTTATTTCATTTATTTCTTTTTCTGTTGTTTTCAAATTGAAGACAACAGAAAAAGCTTATTTCTTGAATGGTTTTAAGAAGACGTTACAATTTTGTTTTTATTTAGTTAATATACGAATACATCGTAGCAATGTGAAAACGTTGTTTGGAATTAACTTTCGATGAACACAGGGTAGAACAATTCCCTTTGTTGAAAGGAGAATAAAGTCGGTTTGCATTGGTAATAATATTATGTGGCAGGCATGTATCTCGTGAAAATATGAGATGTCCCACTTTTATCCCCAAGTCGAAGTGGAATTATTTAATACCACTCGTCTAGAAACGAAAGATATAATAGCACATCAGCTGAAGAATGTAGGCGTTTTGAACTAGCTTTGGAAATACAATTCCTTGAACATTATGAAAAAATGGTGAAATGTTCAATTTGTATAATAATTAGCACAGAAAGTTTAACATTTTTTGTGCATTTTATAACATTTGATCTAATGTTTCATATTAAAAAAAACTTAACTGGATAATTAAATTTTTATACAAAATTTCTTAATTTTTTATGCAAAATTTCATTTTGGATACTGTGCCTTAAAGCATTCTAGGTCTATTGATGGTTGTAAGCGTGAGTTAAATGGGGCAAAAGTAAGTCCTTTGCAGTCCAAGATATTTTTAGCTAAAATAAATAAACTTTTAGCAAATAAAAAAACTAAATGCCAAATTGATAATAGGATACCACTTTAGTTATTCCATCACGCATAATCACGGGAAATTACTTTCCGCCATTTTTATTTCGAAAAAACTACTTCAGAAATTACTGTGAGATTGAAGATTTAGTAGCGGTCAACGAATTTTCTTTTAAATTTAAGTTGTCCTATTACGAAAAAATATTTTTTTCTTCAGATAAAAATGAGTAATTCATATGAAATTGTCACTATTCTGAAAAGTCAACTATTGTCTTAAAGATTATCTTTCTATTTCTTTTAATTTAATTAATACCTAAATCAGCTTCTACAGTAATGAGCAGAATGGATGAAAAAAAAACGATGTTCATGAATGCGCAAGAACAATTGCATCTGACCAAATTTTCATTTTGTGTGAAATATTTATTTTAGTTATATAAGCACAGCATACATAAATAATTGAGAAAGGATTCAATATTTGATGTTGAAACTCTTTTCAATGCAGCTTGGACACGATCAGGCAAGGAAATGCATAAGTTTTCGTAATATTCTGGTATGATTTCTGTAATCTACGCTTGTTTTATAGCTTCTCGAAAGTTTGAAAGTGAAGTGGGAATACGCTAGGCAACTTGGAACTTTAAAATTACCCAACAGTTCTCAATCGGGTTTACATCAAGAATATTTCCAACCCAAGGATCTGAAACCCCTTCTGTGCAATGACAAGACGCTCCATCATGTTGGAAGTGTGTGTGCTGGTGAACATTCATAAACATTTGTAATTTTTTTTTTTTTTTGCACATCTTGATAAACAGTTCCATTAATTGATGTGTTATAGAAGAAGTTACCAACGTTTATGAATATCAACCAGTACCACACACTTCCAACGTGATTGAACACCTTGCCATTGCACAGAAGGGGTTTCAGATCCTTGGTCCGTGGCCCTTAAATTCCCTGGAAATCGAGAAATGTTGTAATGTATGTATGAGTAATTTTGAAGAGTAAAGTTGCTAAGCGTAACCCCATCTCAATTTTAGTCTTAAGAGAAACTATAAAGCACCAGGTAGTTGTAAAAAAATATGCACTTCCATTCCTGATCTTATTCAAGCTGTGTTGGACAAAAAAAAAGTTACACGCCAAATATTGAGCCTTTCCAATTGAAAGGCTTAGAGGATGAAGGGGATAGGTTACATTTTAAAAAGTGAACATTCTGTACAATGGTACAATGGTAAGCAATGGATACAGGTAATCAAGGAAAATTTGGTACATCAAACAGTAGATGTCAATAGACGAATTTCATACGCTGACTAACGACAAAATCAGAAAACCAAAGGTCTGCAACAACTGCAACAATAAAACTTTAAACTTTAATGACTCGCAAATTCTGTTTTGTCACTTAACCCCTTCATAACCAACGCCCTGCAATCATGTATGTATATTGTGCTTATGTAACTAAAAAATTATTAATTCACACAACAAAAATAATTGGATAAGTGCAATTATTCTTGTGCATTCATAAACATCGCAGTTTTCCGTGGTGAGTCAACCACTCTGGCCAATACTGTATATTTATAAACATTGTTTTTTTTTTATAAATTACTATTTTATAGATGAAATAATAGGAAATTTTTCTTTAGCATTGTGTAAAATGTTAAATAGAAGCAATAATATTATGAATACTACTTTATTAAACGAAAATCAGTACTTGTAATATAAGTACTAAAAAAATGGGAGGAAAATATTTTTCCTTAAGTACTTTTTAGGACAAAATGGCGTAAGGAATAATATTTTCAGAAAGTCAAAACACAAATTAACATTTTAGTACTGTACAGTGATTTTTGTAGGGCTATGGAGTCAGAGTCGTACTCTTTTAAATTAATGGGTCGGGCCAGGAATTTAGAGTTAGAGATTTTAAAATTCCACGAGTCGAAGCAGAACTGATATTAAAGTGAAGAAGTCGGAGTTGTTGGCATTTTTTCTTCCAACTTCGAAGTCCTGATTCGTAGAATAATAAATTTAAAAAATAAATCTAGTAGTTAAATAGGAACAATGGCTAATAGTACATTATTATGCTTTAAATTTCAAAAAAATACTGCTAGCAATTCTAAACATATTTAGTCCTGAAAAAACCTAAGTTTTTAAATATGTAATACTAAGATTTTAATATTGTTTTAATTTTGTGCGAAACTATTTTAATGAAAAAAAATAAATTAAACAAAATTGCAATTTTCACTGTATCATTGAGTGTTATTATATTCGTTTAATTAGTTCTCAATGTAGCACATTCAATGATAAAATCAAATTGACGAGACTTTATAATTTCTAATACCGATTATCTTTGCAGAGACATAATATTTATAAAAATATAAATTTCATAAATGTTTCCATCGGTCGAAAATGTGTAAGAAGGTATGTTATGAAAGTAAGTTACAATTTGTTTAGATCAATCACATATGTTTTTATTGCCCAAGTTATCAGTCAATAAGCTTTAGCAGCAGAGGGGAAATTAAAAGCCAAAAACGATAAATTACATTAACGAAGTAGCCGATTTCCAACATTTTTTATGCATTTCTTCATTCATTTTCTGTCATAGAAGAATGCGATGAAAGTAATTTTGCCATTAGGATGATTAATGGCACCGTCCATTGATTTGGGAAAATATATTCGCTTCCATCAAACGTGCAGCATTCTTTCCGAGATTTTTTTATTGTGTGCTTGATGGGTATCAAATATTTCGGAATTCATATTTCATGAAAGAATGTTAAAACGATGGGCATTGCCCCCTACCCTATTGAAGCTTATTGTGTTTTTCATATTTTCTTCAAATAAGTTACTTTTTTTTTTACTCATATCGTTGAAGATTAATTATGGTGATTTTAACTCGATTTATATCAGAGAATTTTTAGATATGCTTAGAAATTTTATTGCTTTATATTTGAAAAATAATTGCCACTGTTTTTGTTGATTGTTATTACGGATTATATATGGTGGGATAATACATAAAAATATGATAAAATGTTTTAAAATATGTTAAATATTTTCTGAATGCAATCTATATTTTTCTAGATTATCGGGTAAGGGAATAAGTTCTGTATATACCTAAGCAGAAAGGTTATCAATGTAATTGAAGAAATATGCAGGATTAATCGTTAGTGTAAACACTATAATTGTACTATCTTTTGACACTGTGATATGATCAGATTTAAATTTTAATTGAAGCTGAATTTTTATGCATAAACAATCTGTAACACATGATCTACATTTAAGACGCGGTACTTATTGAGGATCTATGAGCAGAATACACATTGAACTGTTTTTTTTTTTTTTTTTGCTTTCCTCTAAGATATACCTTAATCCTTCTCGATATCCAAAGAAATTTTAGCTCCGTTTAGGGAAATAGGAAATGCACGCTTCCATAACACTTTCATTCAGCTATTGCTCATAATTAAAGAAACTTTAAATAAGGAAGGTCAATTACGGTGCTCCCATTCTAGAATCATATTAATTGTTATTAATGTACTCATAATTAAAAGCGTGAAAGGAAATTATATAGTCCCAACACAGTTTATTTTCTTCCCTGCCTTTGTGTCCGGTACAGCAGTCTAAATTTTTTCCAACCCTTTTACGAAAATGAAATTAAGAAACACATGAAAAAGCTATTTGTCCTCAAAATGAACATTTTACGAAAAAAAAAACTTACTCCGCTTAAATACTTAGTAAAATATTTGAAAGGCTAGCGTTATGTGAATGAACGCACCCGCCAGTTAATAATTTAGGTACAAATAAGCTAACGTACAAATAAGAAAGCAATTTAGCACAAGCTGTGTTTATACTCCATGTTGATTTAGATGAAATGTCTGATACTCTCTCTCTCTCAAAATCACATTTCTAAAAGTTCGCAATTAGTTGTTACGTTACCTATTGTTTAAGATATTGTACATATATTTTTAAACTTTTCTCGTTAAGATGGTTTCAAGCGGTATTTCAGAAGTTTTTAAAGTTAGGTTTGAATTTTAGTAAAGCATAAATACGATAATAGGGTTAATTAAGATAAATGGGACCCCTCTTTAGTACATTTCGTTTTTTAAACCTGATACAAAATTTTTGGCTTGTTGAGTTATTTTATCTTAGACATTATTAATAAACACAAGTTCAGCATTATTTCCTTAAAACAATACTTTAAATACTTTTAATGATTGTAATCTTTAACAAATGACGTGGATGACGGGGGAAGTGGGTCACCCGCCATTTATTTAAATTTAAAGTGAGAACATCTAGAGGGTGTATTTAGCATTATTTTTAGTGCATCCATATAACGAGATATCTACTAATATTTAAATCGGTTTGACAGAAAATCATAAAACAAAATACAAAACAATTGCATCTGTAGAATTTAATAAAAGTCGTTGGGCATTTATTTTGCTTTTACATATAAGTTAGAGTTGAATAAACATAATATAGTCAACTAAGATCAAGTTTGGTAAAATGGAACAAATTATAAGTTGAAAAAAAATGGAAACACTGAATTGCAGCCTCTATTTGAAGTTTCCTGAGGGAGAATCATTGCCACTTCATCCTTAGTTATAATTCTAACACCACTTACATTAAACCAATAAAAAGTGCAGCTATTTCTATTCTTTCTACAAAATATAGCAGTAAATTTTCCATTCGTATAATTTTCTAAATTCGAATTTCACAACACTTTATGGAGCTCTTTGATGCAAGTTTTAAAAAAACATAGTTACCACCGTTTGCAGTTTTTGTTGCTGTGCTATCAATATCTTTTAGGTCTCCATAGTTATATTTTATTTCTTTGTTAAAATTTCCTCATCAGAGTTGCTTTGCATTTTAAACTTATCGTTATTAAAAGGAGACTCACTTACCCCACAGAGTGGGACCCACTTACCTCTAAAAGAGAAAGGTACGGGGTAAGTGAGGCTCGTCCCCTTAAGCGCTTATTATTAATGTTTAGTAGACAAAGTCCTATTGCAGTATGTACTTGAGTTTGAACGATACAAGAAAGCTTGATGTAAAACCTTAGAAAAATAGTAAAAATTAACCTTGAAGCACTTCGTTAAAAATGTTGCAGGAACCCGTATTTTTTTTTCAAAATTATTTATTTATTTATTTTTTGACACAAGTTATGTGACCTAGAATAAAATTCCATGAAGCCCAAGCATGCGTAACCAATCATTGTGTGATGAAATGTGAGATGATCAAGGTAAAAAAAGTGCAAAACCTGTACGGATATTTTTGTTTTAAGGGGCTTACCTCCCACTTACCAACTTGCCCGAACCAACTCTAGAATAAAAATTAATGAAAAAAAATAGTTACATAGCATATTTGTTTTATTCTCATTACTAATAGGCTTTAAAAGGTTTTCTGCGTGCACTTATTTTTATTATTTTCGAATTAAATTATAATGCATCCTTTTTGACATTTTTAAAACTTTGTACACAAATTATCACCAGAATTTTACACTAATTTACAGGAATGAAATATATCAGTTAATAAAAAAAAAATTAGAAGAGAAATATGATAGTTCTATGTTGAACTTGTTATTTCAAAATATGTTTTATGTGACTGGAAAAAAAGGAAATATTTATTTATTATAATTAAAATGGTACGATATTTTAGACTACTTTTCGAAAGAAAATTAAAAAAAAAAAAACTAAAAAGAGTGGAAAAATTATTATTTTTTTTAATATACCGTAAAGTCGGGTTACTTGGACCCACAAAGAGGTTACTTGAGCCCACAGTAAAATGATAAAATCTGGGTTTGGTACTAGCATTAGAGACTGCAGAGTGCTTCTACCTAGAGGAGAAACGAGGAACTACGTGCAAGTCTTCAACTAATAAGTACCAAACCTAGATTTTATCATTTTACTGTAATGGGCTCAAGTAACCCCTTAGGGTCCAAGTAACCCGACTTTACGGTACAGCTTCGTACATTTTTTTTCTTGGCATTTTTTTTTTTTTTTTGTTTTTGAGAGTTAACTTCATCGTAGAAATTACAGAAAGTTTTTAAAATATTTATGTAAAAAAATTTCACTGGTAAATTTTGTCCCTTTTTATGTTATTGTTTAAAACATCTACAAGGTTTTTTTTCTTCTTTTTTTTTTTGTGAAGTTGAAGTTGGAGTCGTGAAGTTTTTATGTGACTGTTTAAAACACCGACAAGGTTTTTTTTGTGAAGTTGTTGGCTGTGTTTTTTGAAATCAACGTTACTGCTTCAATTGTTTAAAATGCACCTTACGAAAAATCAATCAAAGTAAAAAAGTCCCAATATCGAAGAAAACAAACAAGCCCGGGCTTCAAGAAAGCTTTTTTTTTCTGCATAAAAATCGGAAAATCGCGCTCCCCGGAATAAACTTTTCTTTTAAGAGAGTAATCCCTTAGTGTAACCTCATAAGGGCTTTAAAATACGCCTGATTGCCGTTTTATTTGCCCGGAATATCTGCAATATGTTTGTTCCGCAGCAGTTTATGCGAAGGGGCCGCAATAAATGGAAGCGAAAGAATAATGCCCGCAGGAAGGAGTCGTTGGAACTTAAAGCCGTCGGATATTGGGCACTTGATCTTTCTGAGTTCTTTTACGCTTTGAGGGACTTCAAACTGCCTGCTTCTACGTCTTTTAGAGAGCGGAGTTTTCATAGACGGAATGAAATGTGTTTTGTTTAAATTGTTCTTTAAACTGGAATGTCAAGTTTTGATTTATGATATATATGCGACTGCATCTTTCCCATTTTAATAATGCATAAGCTGCATGCAAAAGTTGCTCTGGAATATTAATGTGCGAGAGTATTTTTAAGGAGAATGAGTTGGTTTATTGCTGTTTTCATTAGGCTGGGTCAGTAATATTTGTAGCTGTTCATTAAGTAGTTTGATCTGCGATCAGGCGTGCCCATCCCACCCCCCAAGCTCAATGACGCTAATTCCCGCCAAAATTTTTCACAACCCTATTGTGCTTTTTATTTTTATCCCTCTTATTTATTTTGTTTATTTTTTTAAATACTTATTTATTTTTATAAATATTTATTTATTTTTAAAATATTATTTATTTATTTGCTTAAATATTTTTGTTCATTTTTTTTAAATTATAACTATTATTTTTTTATATATCATTAATTTTCTAAAGTACGAATTATGCGAAGAATAGAATCACTTTTTTCCCTTCCAGACATTCCAAGCACACACACACACACACACGAAAAATAAATAAATAAATAAATAAATAATAATAAAAGAATAATTTAAATTAAAAAATAAATTAAATGAATAATTTACATTGAAAAAATCAGTAAATAATTTAATTTAAAAAATAAATTCATAAATAATTTAAATAAATGAATAAATTAAATTTAACTCCCCCCCCCAAAAAAAAAAAAATTTTTTTGATGGCGCAACTTGCACCATAATCCCCCCCCCTGTGGGCACCCCTGTCTGCGATAGAGGATGTAAAGAGATGCATAGCACCCCGCGGAAAGTATTTCACCAAAATTTCGAGTATGCTTTTCTCCAACATGTGACAAATTCAATACTACACTTTTATTTGCACGATGAATGCTCATTTTTTACATTACTGAAACAGTATACTGCAAAAAAATGAAATATTGTTTTTTTTTTTTTTTTTTTTTCAGTATAATAATGGCAGCCGAGGTTTCAATTTAAATCTGTACAATGCACAGTAATAAACTAAAAAACTAGTAATGTTACAATTTTTTAGAGTAAAGTTAGACAATTTACAGTTTTTTGCAGTTTTTTTATTCTTACGGAATACCATTGAGTTATATCAAAAATTATGTACAAGGAATACTATATTTTTTTTCCTGTCTCTCAAAAGGAGACACATCACCTTTGATCAATCATGGTGAGGAAAAACAAAAACTAATCTTGAAGATTAAAACTGTGCAAACAAGAGTTTGTACTAAAAATCATATCAAGATTACTAAGTACGAATTATGCTCTGCAAAAAGTAAACCGATGTTTTTGCAGTATATTGCTGGCAGCGGAGGTTCTAGTTTAAAACTGTAAAATGCATAGTAATGAACTAAAACTAGCAATTTTACAGCTTATTACTGTAAAGCAGAAATTTTACAGCTCATTACCACAATTTTACAGTTTTTACTTCCTTTTACGTAGTAAAGGAAGTATTGTGATCGCGAAAAAAAAAATCACTCAAATTTGAGTCTAAATTTTGATTTTGCTCACCCTTGAATGAATGTTCCGTAGTTTTTTCGACCTGTCAGCACGTGCATATGTACCTACCAACATATAAGCAGCCGAAAAATCCTTTTCAACCACCCCCGAGTTAATTACGACGAGTTTTCTCGTGACGTCTATATGTACGTATGTGCGTATGTATGTGGGTCGCATAACTCAGAAACTAGATGCCGTAGAAGCTTCTAGCTTGGTATGTAGGCTCTGAGAATGGTCTAGTTGTGCACCTCTCCTTGTGGTTGCATTTGAATGTTCCCAAGGGGGTGTTTTACCCCTTTTTTGGGGTAAATCAGTGTTGATTTCAATGCAGACTCAAGTGATATGAATTGGCGCGACCACTTGGCGATATGTCGCCAAGCTTTTGGTCGCCAAGTGTTTGACGCCAACTTGGCGACTTATCGTAAAGTTGGCGACAAATTTGGCGAAAAAATTAATTTTTGAATTTGGGTTCAACTTGGCGCTATTGGCGATATTTTGCGAAAAATTCACTGAATGATATTAAAATCAGCAATATTTAGAAAATGAACCATTGTAAAATATTTTTTGCATTGTTTCGTGGCAGATTAGGGGAGTAAATATTTGAATTGTTACCTTGCTCACTCCAAGCCCTTTTTTTAACGCTTAAGGCAACTACTAAGAAATTTACACGTCAAAGGAAGTAGTGTGGGGTCCATACCACATTTTTTCTCACAAAATTATAATAATAAAATGTAAAATCTGCAATTTTACAGTGTATTACCGTACAATTAGCTATTTTTACAGTTTGTTTGTTACCATAAAATTTGCTGTATAATACCGTGAAAGCAGCATCCATTTTTTACAGTGTATATATTTCTCTGCCTCTCACAGAAAAGCTCATCAGCACACAGCTTTAAAAGACCGAATCCTTCCAGGCGTCACAGCGACGAGCCGGGATTCCTCTTGATTGACCACCATTCATTTCTCATTCAGAAACCGACAGTCATTCCCTTTTTCTGTACATAAGCCATCGAAAGAAGGATCGGCCAGTAAAAGCTTTATTGCAATACGGATTTTCATCCTCTTGCATTTCCTCACGGAATGCGTTCTTTCCCACTTGGAGAATGTTCACTCCTCGGAGTCACGCACCGCGGAAGGGATACAATCTCATTTCAAATTTGAATCACGTATTTCGTCAGCAATAAGAGTAAATAACATTTTTCTGAGATATATTTATTTTTTGTATGAGCGCTTTACTGTTTTGAAAGCGGGAACTGCCGTAAAAGAGCATTTGTGCAATTAAGAACTGATTTTCCTAACCTTTTAAACTTCTCTAAGCATGCATTATTTTAGAAACATTTCTTTGTTCATTTCTCTTAAATTATGTTGCAGTGTGTGAAATCTTACAAGTCAAATAAGTCGGTTTAAATTTCATAAAAAGACCTTTTAAACCCAAATATGCAGAAACATTTTTTATATTTCATTTTATTTATTATTTTCTTTTTTATTTTAAGCTGACTTCATGTTTGTTTTTGTTGAAGAAGTCTTCGATGCAAAAATAAACGAAAAAACTGCCGTTAATGTAGAGCAATAATGCTTGTCGCGCAGCTATCCAACTTATTTAAAAATTAATTTTTACCTTTTAATTACCAATGTTCCCAAATGGGAACATCAACTTTAAAAAATCGTTAAAAAAAAGTTTCGCTTCTGGGGAATTAACTTTTTTTTCTATTTAACGTCAAAAGTAGACCTGATTTTTTGAAAAAAAATCCAGTTAGCTACTACAATTATTGTTTTCTACAAAAAATCGCAAAAATGTGCTTTTTTATGGATTTTCACGGATACAGAAAAAAAAATTCTAAAAAATTTCAAAAAGGCTCAACTTTTTTGATATTCTAAAGTAACCATAAATAAGGATCCTTTTAATGACCTAACATGACAAATAAAAAATTAAAGCAAAAATGTAGCTCCTATAAGCGATCAAACTTCGTTGTTCCCAATTGGGAACATTGGCAAGTAACGCTATACAAAATCCGGTAATTCACGCCGCTTCCTAAGTTCGGTTATTTGATTAGTGAAAGCTTTGGAATTGAAAACAACCTCATTTGACGCATTGAAAAAGAAAGTGGGTAGCCTTTCGACCTTCCACTGCTCCCCCTTTTGCCCCCCCCCCCCTCGTCTCCAGTTTTTGAGTGGGAGTGATGTCGAAAAATGCCTTTGCACGTAGAAATGAAGATGTTTACAGCTTTTCTCTTGCACCCTGCTCAGGCTACAACCTGTTAGCAATAAATATCCCTTCCTTGTCACTTGAGACTGTCCAGAGATTCGGCTCCCAATCAGGGAAGTCATTTCGAATTTTCTAGGGGGGGGGCAAAAGGTACATACACAATGTAAAATTTACCAAAAAGTGGCAAACACCAAGCCCACTGATATGCCAATACATTGATTGCCCAAAGTCGGGGGGGGGGGGCAATTGACCCCCCCTGCCCCCCTAAATGACGGGCCTGACCCCAATCAATGTTTTTACTCATTTTCTCCCTCATTGTGGAGATTTCGCTTTCTGTTTTGCTAGAAGTGATCGCGACAGTGTTGTTAGAAGTCGTGCAAAAAATGGGTTCCAGAGAAAAGTTTTTAACTTTGCAAGAAGCTATTGAATATTTTCAAGCCCAATCAGACTCAGATGAATCAGCAGATTCTGTAGTAGACATTTTCCAATTACCACCAGATGAGACCGGGGCAATAACAGATGAAGATGTTAATGCCAATGAATTTGATAAGGCTGTTCCTGCTGATGTTTGCGGACAAATATAAGTATTCACCCGCAAATCGCCAAACGATGTATTGGATGACCGAGACGATTATTGATACCCCATCTACCTCAGAAGCTTCTCCAAAATCCAAGAGAAAGAGGAAATCATCTAAAAAAGGAATTAACTGGAGAAAAAATGTATCTTTTGATAAAAACTATAGAAAAGAAAACTCATAAAAAACTCTGAGTCATTTCCAGAATTGGCAAATTTATTGCCGGTTGAAATTTTCCACAAATTTTTACCAATTGAATATTTGGGTCATTTATCGAAAATGACAGAGCTATATGCAATGCAGAAAGGAGAACAACTGGACGTTGATGAAAAGGACATATTTCTTTGACAATATTTGCTTATAAAGTGCGTATTTTTTTTTTTTTTTTTAATGTTTTGAAATGTTTAACGTTTCAAATTGAAATGAATTTGTCAAATACGATCAGTTATATCAAGCATTTTATGCATAAATACAAAAGAACTACAGCGAGCGTAAAGCGCAATCGATTAAAAGCCTTAGGAAAAAAACTTAACGTAACATGCCAATGTTCCCAAATGGGAACATGCCCAAAATCGTAGATAAAAATTTTTTTTTTTTGAAAATTTTTTTTTGCATTGTCTAAAGGGATGCCTAAGAGTCCTATTTTTATGCAGCAACTCAATTTTTTATACTTGGAACATAGTGCGGCATTTAAAGGGTTAAAATGATAACTTCTTTCATAAAACTTATCGCTTGTCTCTTACTGACCTTCTATACTCCGAATGCAGTCGTTCAGTGATATCTTCAATAGTGAGTTTTAGACCGCTTCAACGTGAACTCTGTTATGAATTCGCCTGACTTCATAAAATGGCCAATCAAACGTACTTATTGAATTAAACAATCATTTAATAATTTTCCTCCAAAAAAAGCCTAGGATATCTTCTACTACATGCTTTGTATTTTTTCCCTGAAAAAGGAGGAGTAACAGTGACTCTTTACATGTAGAGATAAGTTGGAAACCGTTGGAACGTTTTATATTCTCTGCAAAAAGGAAAGTGATTTAAAGTCATTAGCATAACTAATTTAACCTTTCTATTACTAATGCTTCATATTGACTTTTAGAAATATGAGGTGCAGGGAGGGGGTTAAATATTAATACTTCCTTTATCATTTAAACTTTATTAATAAACCTATGAACTAACAATAGAAGAATATGTAACAATAGAAGTAATTGCAGAATGCTATCTGAACTTTCCTCTACACAAAACTGCCATTTAACATAGTCACCATGAATTGGCCCACATTTGCACCGTCGTTTGATTCAAGTATTAAAATCGTTTTGGAAAAACAAAGGGTTTTTCTCGTTGAGAGGTGATTTAAAGCTCTTTTACTGAATTTCAACTTATTGAATATGTAACCCCTTAGGTTTCCCCTAACTTTAGGTTACCCCGTTAGGTTTCTGGTTCATACAAATATGCCCAGTAACCATCTACAGCGAACGTATTTTTGCAGACGGTCTGTTTTTCTCTCTCAAACTTCCACAATCCTCTTGGGCTCTTGACAACTTCCACAATCCTTTTTCAATTATTAGTCTTATCTTCTTAGGTAAAACTTTCGGCGCATTTGCGCATGCTTCAGGTCTTGTCTGATCTTACCAAAATAGGGGTGTTAGACAAGATAACAATAAGGGGAAAAATAACAAAAAGCATTTTGAACCGTATCTAACACCGTGGAACAATGCTAATTTCAAATACATGGTTTAGTTGAATAAGCCAAAAGGATATACGGGCATTTTACGGTATTTGTGACATAGGGAACTCCGTAACAAAACTTTTTAAAAGTTTGAAATTTTTGTATATATTGAAAAAGTACATTCTAAAGTATATAAATATCGTATTTTTTTCCATATTTCACTTTATATTATGGTTGTAATTGCACTCAGAACATTGAAAATGCAATTTTCACTGTTACGGACTCTCCATTGAATTTTTATTTAAATCTGGCTTAAACCCATTTTTAAGCCAAAACTGGTACTTGAGACAGATAAAATAAAGGCTAACCTCTAATATAGCTAATAATTTTAATCAAAAAGTACGTTCTATAAAAAATTACGGAATGTGAAACTGATGACTGTAGAGTCCGTAACAATAATTGGAATAAAAGTTTAATTTTTAAAGAAAAATTCAATGTAGAGTCCGTAACGGCTAAAATTGCATATTCAATGTTCTGAATGCAATTACAAACATAATATAAAATGAACTATGAAAACAATATGATATCCATATACTTTAGAATGTACTTTTTCAATATATATAAAAATTTTCAACTTTTAAAAGGTTTTGTTAAGGACATCCCTATGTCACAAATATCGTGAAATGCCCCTATAGCAAATGCAAGTTTGCAATTGAAAACTTTTACCCTTTTTCAAGTGGAACTGTTCGTGAGCACGGCCTTCATGGACAGACGGCACACTGAATTGCTTGGGAACCTACTAAGCAAAATCCTTATGATATCCCAAGGCAGCAATTTTACTTTGATCTGCATTCCCTTACTGTTTTCCACTGAGCGGTCATGAAATGATTAAATTTTCGTGAAAAATATTATTGCTAGAAATGAGAGAGTGGGAGTACTTGATCCACCAGGGGACTAGCTTCCCCTCTCAAACAGAATCTTGATGCTGACTAATTTATAGAACAGCCATGGTACGTTTTTATGTTCTAGAGTCAGACGACCTGTTTTGCGCATGCTTTTGAGGTTGCCTTTCATTGCCAATTTTCAGTGGCTCATTAGCTGTATCCAAGAAGCAAAGAAGTACATGCATTGTTTTTATTACGTGGTACAATATTCGAAAAGAAGTTACAAGTGCGATAATTTTGAAATATGCTCGAAAAGTGTATATGCAGATACCTAATTAATTTGAATCACTAATTTTCGCTGATTGATGTTGTCAATTCAGAAATATTCTTAGCGTTTATGACGTTAAAATACTAGTTTCTTCCGTTACTTATGGTAAATATATTGAAGTTCGAGTATTCTATTAAGATTTGAAATCTGTTTAATGTTTACTTTTTGGATTTTACTTAATCTTTGATCCAAAAAGAGGATAAAATGAGTTATTTTAGCAATGTTAGTTCTTTCTTACATTAGAATTTATTTATTTCTTTATTTGTGAGCAATATTTATTTTAGTAGCGCGCTCTTGTTTTCGCAAAAACGGACGTTTTTGCATGTATTTTGGACAATTAACCCCGCCCACCTAGAATCAAGCGTCCTCGTATGGAGGGCACTAGTTAATTTTACCTACTGTCATATTTCTTTTGAAATATTTTATTTTCATTTATCTGCTTGAAAAATAAAATAGCTGAAATATATTAAAATTTTCTTAATTTCTCCAACAGCTTTTCGATTATAGAAGGATAAATCGAGAATGAAATGCTGCATAACAAATATTTTTCTTATTAAAAATAATTTAAAAAAAGCTATAAAAATTATTGTTCCAAAACCAAAAAATAAATAAATATAAAACATTTTAAAATTAGCTGTATTAATGTTGTTTTAACAGTATAATACAGCTAATTTTAAAAATAAACTAAAAATTGCTAATTTTAGTTTATAAACGTGTATTTTACAGCTTTTTACTGGAACCTCTGTAGCCAGTATTATGCTTATGTTTTTACAGTATAGTACAACTTAATTTTACGGCACCAAACTGAAAAATTGTTAACTTTACCGTAAGAAACTGTAAAATTGCTAGTTTTACAGTTTATTAACTGTGAATTTTATTTTTAAATTTTAACATCAGCTGCTTATATTATAGTGTAAAAACAACAGTTTATTTTTCGCCGTGTATAGTTAGGATTAAGAGACCTACACTTAAAGGAAAGAGAAGTTTTATTTTAATGAGTACCTAAATCCATCATCTATATTATTTACTCATATAGGGTCATTCCATGAAAATGTCAACCTCAGCCGAAGAAAAAAAAATACCGAAGTGAAAAAAGTATCAAAAAATAAATGAATAAATACATAAATAAAAATCATACAACATAAGAAGTTTAAAAAATTGAAAAATTATTGTAATTATCACTGAGATTAGCCATAATAAATAGTTTGTAGTGTGTCAATACTGCTTATTATTAGATGGTTACGTTAGTCACACTCCATCTTGAGTAAAAGTGACACTTAAGACTAAAAAAAATTAAGATTTAATAAATGTGTTTTATGTTTTTAAAAGCCAACTTTACACAGTTTTCAAATATATCATTCAATTTTTAACACTTGCTTAACTTTGAGAAATTTTTGCCTCACAACATGAGTATTAATTTCAGGGTTGCAAAAATGTTACGTTAGTCACGCTGCTATTTTGGTTGAAAAAGTATCTACTGTCAGTAATTTTGTTTTACATTCTTAGCAGAAATGATACATAGATACCATGTACATTGTAAATCCACCAGCATAACTAAAAAATATTTTTTATCCTTTAAATTAAAAGTAAACACAGTTACAAAATCAGCTCTGAATGTTACGTTAGTCACTATGGAATGACCCTATATGTATATATATATATATATATATATATATATATATATATATATATATATATATATATATATATATATATATATATATATATTATATATATATATATATATATATATATATATATATATATATATATATATATATAATATATATATATATATATATATATTATATATATATATATATATATATATATATATATATATATATCAGTAGCGAGGCGTGACTTCAAGCGTCAGTCATCGCTAACTTTCAGGTCCCTAAAGAAATATACCAGACCATATGTTTCGCTCAGGCGTGTTTGTGATAAGAAATTTCTGAAAATTTTGGGCTGCCGTTTCCGAAATTTAATTTTTCAGTTTTCGAAAATTTTATTTCCGTTAAAGCAGGAAATTCTCCTCACACAATAAATGAAGTACACTTTGAAATGATAAAAATCATTCATGTTGTTTTTATGAGTTTTAAAACTAAATAGTAATTAAAAAATTCAACTAACCTTGTAAAAATCTTGGTTCACATATGCTTCTTTTTCAATTTGAAAAGTTCAAGCTTGCTGAAATGCAAAGCTCGAACGGCAACGAGCACTACTTTTTATGAAAAACATTTATTATTGAAACTAAAAAGAGAGTAAAAAAACAAAACCACGCACACATATATTCGTTTTTGAAAGTTCGATGAAGTTCCAAAACACAAAAGGTAACAGTGTTTTCCCCATGCAAAACTACCGTTGCAAACAATATTGTCTTCGACCCGTCGAGCTCATATAGGCGCCATCGTAAGATAACAATATTTTTCTAACCGCAACCCCTTTTTTTGGAAAATGTGACGCACCGAATTGAAAAAAAAAAATAAAAAAGAATGAACGAAACAGGAGAAAAAAATCTCTACCCCTCCCCATCCAACCCCCACGATCCGCCAAAACTGAGAGTTGCCAGTAAAAACAAAATTTCCGCGGGTCATCGCCGATGAGTCTTACTGCATCTAAGGGAAGCTGTGAAAGAATCTGATTGGCTGAAATGGCTGACAAGCGAAAAAACTTGCGCGCGCACACACAAAACCGATGCGATATCTGTAGCGATGAGTGAAGGTCACGCCTAATCGTTTACTCAACAGATGGCACCACTAAAATAAAATTATTTGGAATATTAAATGATCCGAAAAAATAATCTGAAAATAAAATTTTAAAAACTTTAATTCTTCCAGTGCAAAACGAGGTTTGCCTTCAGGTCATCGGCGAATCGTTCGATGACTTGAGGCCTCGCTACTGATATATATATATATATATATATATATATATATATATATATATATATATATATATATATATATATATATATATATATATATATATATATATGTAGGAATGAGTGGCAACACTTAAGAGAGCGCGCGTAACACCGCCCTCTAGCGAGCATAAGAGATCGAGCGAGCATTAAGACACCGACAGTGGATGTAGAAGCACGCGTCCGTTCTGTTCCTCGACGCGCAAGCGTACGTGCCTGTTACTATGTGTTACAACTGTACTATGTGTTATGTGGATTAATAAATGTTCTGTGATGTTGACGACGCTCTCATCATTGCTGGGAACCGGCGGGCGGACACCCTAGACACGAACCGACCCTACAACGTGGGAGCCCGGCCTCAGCAACATGATGCGTCTACAACGTTCAGCAGCATGATGCGCCTACAACGATGTCCCGACCCTTGGGAACTACAACGCCATATGTTCTTCACCAGTTAATATCGAAAGAAAAAGTGTATCGCCGATTTCTCCGCCTACAACGACGTCCCGACCCTTGGGAATGCTACAACGCCATATGTTCTTCACTGGTTAATATCGAAAGAAAAAGTGTATCGCCGATATCTCCGCCTACAATGATGTCCCGACCCCTGGGAGTGCTGCTGCGTAATGTGTTCTTCACCGGTTGATATCGAAAGAAAAAATCGCCGAATTCCCCGCTGTGTGTGCAACGATATCCCGACCCCCGGGAGTGCTACGACGCCATTCACCGTTTCACCGCTAAACACCGTTAATTCACCGTGATTTCGCCGAAAGAAAAAAAAAATTAAAGGAATCTACAATTCTATCTCCAATTGAATCATCGACGATTTCCACCGCCTGCATGCGAAACAACAGTGTGCCGTTTCGACAACAAAACCGTTTCGTAACTAAAGTGTGTGTTCATCAAGATTGTGCTTTAAGTGTGTTAATATGTTCATCAAAATTGTGCTTCAAATGTGTTCATAAAGAATTTCGTTTTCAAGTGATTATAAAGAATTTCGTTATCTACGCCGTCACGTGACATCTGCTGAATTTTTCCCCGCTTACCTCTCCCGAGAAAAGAAAAATAAAAAAACCGCAAGAGTGAAAACATTTCAGCGCCTATTTTGTTTTTTTGTTGTTGGCTAATTTTGATATTCACGATAAGATTTTTTTTTTTCTCGCCGATGAAAATATCGTTTCAAATTGAAGTGAATTGTTTATTTTTATTTATGCTGTTTCATGTTATGTTTTTGGTAAAATATCCACGGTATGCATTTTTAATTTTTATCATTGCTATATTTGTATGCTTCACGGTGCTTTTTATCTATACTCTTTACTTTTGGTATTCAATAATTGTATGGTATACAGGGTATGTCAAATAAGGTATTAGTAATTTTTCACAAATTTACATATTCTGTCAGTATTAAAAATTTCTAAGGTTAATTTTTCCCCCACAAAATAGTACATCCGCATTAGTTAAAAATGGCATACTTACTACGTTTCAAAAAAGACGATTTAATAGAGCTGTCGAAAAAGTTAGGACTTGTCGTAGAGGAAGAGGACACGAAAATAAAGCTAAAGAATAAAATTATCAAACAAGAGGGCTATGTAGAGGAAGACGTCAAGGCTCTGCTAGACGCTATCCAAGAAGAAAAAGATCTCGAAAAATTAAGAATCCAAGAAGAAAAAGATCTCGAAAAATTAAGAATCCAAGAAGAAAAAGATCTCGAAAAATTAAGAATCCAAGAAGAAAAAGATCTTGAAAAATTAAAAATTAAAGAGGAGAAAGATCTCGAAAAATTTAAAATCCAAGAAGAAAAATTAAGAATACAGGAGGAAAGGGAGTTCGAACTTGAAAAATTAAGAATACAAGAAAATAGGGAACTCGAATTGGAAAAGTTAAGAATACAAACACAACAGCAACTGAATGCATATAATCAAACAGAAAATATCGCAACGCCGCCGGCTAAATTTGTTCACGAAGCTTTCCACAAATTTAATATGAAGGATGATATTAGCTTAAATTTAACACTGTTCGAAAGACATGCTGAATTAATTTTGCTGCCGAAGAAAGACTGGGTCCAACGACTTATAGGATTGATTCCGATTGACGTAGCTCACATGATCGCCCGAGAACCCGCAGAAAAGGCCAATGACTACGACCACGTAAAAAGTCTGCTATTAAAAAGATTTAAATTGTCTCCAGAAAAATTTCGCCAACTATTTGTTTCGCATCGAAAAGTCACCGAACACACATGGTCAGATTATTACAACGAACTGAAGACTTATTACGAAGGATGGATTTCAGGCCTTAAGATAGAAACTTTCGAGAAACTCAACGAATTAATTATAGCCGACCAAATGAAGAGAAAAGCGCCGTACGAGTTCAAAGAACATTTTCTAGATGAATGGGCAACCATTAATTCACCAATTGAGTTAGCAAGGAAATTCGAAGAGTATGAAGACGTACAAAGAACATTGAAGCCAAAACCGTTCCATGCTTATCGAGAACCATACGCAGTAAGAAATAATTCACCGAAGAACCAAGAACATTTAAGAAACGAAGGATATAAGTGCGAAAGAAAACCGTTCTATTCTAATCGAGACTCATACACCGAGAAAAACAATTTACCGAACAAAATGATATGCTGTTTTTGCCGAATGCCAGGTCATTACGGTGCAGAATGTCGAAATCGCCCTAGTACGAAGAATAGCAAACCTCCGACCACCGAGATACAACTTTGCTCTGGAAAATCAGAAGAAAAATACGGTACGAAGAAAGTAACCCTCAGAAACAAAGTTTTCAATGCATTGATTGACAGTGGTAGTTCTGTCAGCCTCCTACGTGAAGATATCAGCAAAAAAGTCGTAAAACCCTCCGAACTTTCAAAAGAAACATTAATACTTACCGGCTTCGGAAATTCACAGGTAGAAACTAAAGGTTCGTTTGAAGAAGAAATTGAATTGGATAAGGAAAAGTATAATTTGACATGGCATGTTGTCCCTAAGCGGCAGCTGGGATTTGAAGCGATCATAGGAAGAGATATCCTACAACAAGCATCAGTCGAATTTGCTAAAGACGGAATCAAATTCATCAAGAGAGAAAAGCAAGTTTGGTCTATGCATGCGCAGCTATTTGAAGCCAGAACGCAAGACGAAATCGATGTCAAACATGTTTCAAACCCGAAAATAAGGGAAGACTTATCGGAATTAATCTCTAATTATACGCCAAAGAAAACTGAAACAACAAGTGTATCAATGAAAATCATTTTAAAAGATGACATTCCGGTTTACCAGTCAGCGCGCCGACTATCATTCTCCGAGAATCAAGTTGTAAACAAACAAATTGACGAATGGCTAGAACAAGGAATAATACGACCCAGCTCATCAGAGTACGCAAGTCCAATTGTACTGGTAAAAAAGAAAGATGGAAGCACCAGATTATGCGTGGATTACAGAAAACTAAACCGCAAACTCGTCAAAGATAGATTTCCACTACCATTAATAGACGACGTCTTAGACAAGCTTCAAAGAGCTAAAGTTTATTCGACACTTGATTTAAAAAACAGATTTTTTCACGTAAACGTAAACGAAGATAGCAAACAATTCACCTCTTTTGTCGTTCCAGATGGACAGTTTGAGTTTAATAAAGTCCCTTTTGGTCTCAGTACAAGCCCCAGTGTATTCCAGAGATTTATCTTCAGTATTTTCCGAGAACTTATGCGAAAAGGCATTGTAATCATCTATATGGACGATTTAGTAATTTCAGCGAAAGACGAAAGAGAGGGACTGGAGAAGTTGAAGAAAGTCTTCGAAGTTGCTTCAAAATTTGGTTTGGAAATAAAATTTTCCAAATGTCAATTTTTACAAAGAAAAATTGAATTTTTGGGTCACATTATCGATAACGGAACAATTCTTCCATCTTCAGCTAAAACACTAGCAGTGAAAAAGTTTCCCATACCTACTACGGTTAAGCAAGTCCAAAGTTTCCTAGGCCTCACCGGCTATTTCCGCAAGTTTATTCCGGAATATTCTAAAATAGCAAAACCATTAAGCGACTTGACAAGAAAGGACAAGCCATTTGTATTCGATCGAACTCAAATCGAAGCGTTTGAAAAGCTGAAGAAATTGTTAACGGAAAGTCCAGTGTTGAGTATTTTCAGACCGGGAAGAAATACCGAGTTACATGCAGATGCAAGCCAACATGGCTACGGGGCTGTTTTATTACAAGAAGACGACGATGGAAAATTGCATCCTGTTCTATACATGTCCCAGAAAACCACTCCGGCTGAAGAAAAATATAGTAGTTACGAGTTAGAAGTCCTTGCTGTCGTCACAGCTCTAAAAAAATTTCGTACTTATCTTCTAGGCAACCCCTTTAAAATTATGAGCGATTGTTCAGCATTCCAAAAGACTATGGATAAAAAGGACTTAGTTACCCGAATAGCTAGATGGGCCCTCCTTTTGGAAGAGTTCGACTACGAAATAATCCATCGACCCGGCAAGCGGATGCAACACGTAGATGCCTTAAGCAGAAATCCAGTAGCCGTAATTACGGATGATACTCTCACCGCAAAATTGAAACGGGCTCAACAACTAGATGAAAATGTCCAACAATTAAAATCCCTCCTGAATAGTGACGCACAAGACTTTTTCGAAAGAAATGACATTTTATACAAATATGAAAACGGCCGCGAATTAATTGTTGCACCGAGAGATATGCAAAGTGAACTCATTAAATTGGCTCACGACAAAGGACATTTTGCAGCAACGAAAACTGAAGAGATCGTTAAATTGGACTTTTTTATCCCAAATTTAACAAAACGCGTGCAAGACGTGATTAGAAATTGTGTACCATGTATACTAGCAAATAAAAAGAGTGGAAAAAAGGAAGGATTCTTAAACCCTATTCCTAAAGAAGATATACCGCTAAGCACCTATCATGTTGATTTCATAGGCCCTATGCCTTCAACAAACAAAAAATACCAGCACATCCTAACCGTTGTTGACGGATTCACAAAGTTCACCTGGCTTTATCCATCTAAATCCACTTCTGCGGAAGATGCACTCGAAAAATTGAGACTGCAACAAAAAACTTTCGGAAACCCCTCAAGAATAATAACCGACCGAGGACCAGCATTCATCGCTAAAGCTTTTAAAGACTATTGTGAAGACGAGAAAATACTTCATCTGCCAATAGCAACTGGAGTACCCCGAGGGAATGGCCAGGTCGAGCGAGTACACCGCACGCTTATACCAGTTCTCACCAAACTATCCATCGAAGACCCAACCAAATGGTACATGTACGTAGACAAACTACAAAGAACGCTTAACAGCACCTCCAACCGAAGCACCAAGCGGACTCCTTTTGAGCTGTTGGTGGGCACCAATATGAGAAACAAAGAAGACCTTCATATACAAGAACTATTGTTGGAAGAATACCTAGAAGAATTAGATGAAAATCGAAATCTGCTCCGACAAGAAGCGAAGAAAAACATCCAAAAAGTTCAAGCTGAAAATAGAAAAGCGTACGATAAAAAGCGTAAGAAAGCTTCTGAATACCATGTAGGAGATTTGGTGGCAATCCAACGAACTCAGTTTGGAACAGGGTTAAAATTGAGACCGAGATTTTTGGGACCCTACAAAATAGTAAATGTTAAGCCAAAAGATAGGTACGACGTACAGAAAGTAGGTACTCATGAAGGTCCTAACTCAACCACATCCTCGGCTGATATGATGAAATTCTACTCCCAAACATAACTTTTTTAAATATATTTTTTAATTTCTTATATTTATCTTCGTAATGTTGTAAAATTGATTATATTTGTGTATGAATTTTCATATTGTAACCATGTTGTCTTTATCGTATATTCACGTAATGTTTAATCGCGTTTTTTCCAAAATATTGTTAAATGTATGTTTCGTCACTGGGGGCCAGTTCCAGCAGGATGGCCGAACCTGTAGGAATGAGTGGCAACACTTAAGAGAGCGCGCGTAACACCGCCCTCTAGCGAGCATAAGAGATCGAGCGAGCATTAAGACACCGACAGTGGATGTAGAAGCACGCTTCCGTTTTGTTCCTCGACGCGCAAGCGTACGTGCCTGTTACTATCTGTTACAACTGTACTATGTGTTATGTGGAGTAATAAATGTTCTGTGATGTTGACGACGCTCTCATCATTGCTGGGAACCGGCGGGCGGACACCCTAGACACGAACCGACCCTATATATATATATATATATATATATATATATATATATATATATATATATATATATATATATATATATATATATATATATATATATATATATATATATATATATATATATATATATATATATATATATTTAATGCAACATCTTATAAAAATACTTTCGAAAGCATGGTTCTGAATCTGCATTTGACCATAGAAAATGGAAAAGAAAATTGAAAACTAATATTTACCCCCGCGCCCGCAACTTATACCATCACCATTTCTCTTCTTCTGCCTTCCCTAGCAGACTCTACCCATTAAAGTAATTTCGCATAATCATTAAATATCTTATTTCTAAGCATAATAACATTTTTTTGCACGCTTCATCCGCATCTGATCCTGATAACTTCGAATTTTAAATCAAACAGCGGGGGGTTAGTTGCAAGGGCACAGCTCTGATCCTGCGGAGCCTCTTTCTCATTTTCTCCCATACTCTTTTTTTTTTTCTCTCTCTCTTTCTCCCCCTTGGAGTTCTTCTCTATTCATGAAGAAGCTCATTAGTCCGGCCACTCGTTCATCGAGATTAGGAGGAACACGTGGAGGATTATCTGAAGTTCATTCCCTGATTGCGCTGTCATAGCTACTTGAATGAGACTCAGCCAGTGAGAAATTCATATTTGACATTTCAGTGGCTACGAATGAGGTAATATGTGTAGTAATGAATTATTTTCAGGTTGATTTCGTTCCCTCATTATTTTTTTTTCTTCATCTAACCTGTAGAAGAAGGGAATGGAAGACATATTTCGACTTACACGGTATGAGGCGTGCTAAGTTCATTTTGATCATTTTCTAAAAAATTATTCTGACTTTGTCTGTGCTTGAACCATTATACTGCCGTGCTAAGCGCAAAAGTGGTATCTGCAGTCGGGCTCAAACTGAAATAAAACGCTTTAAAGTTTTGCGCCACCATGTATTTGATTCAGATGAAATTTCTTCAGAACTTTTTGAAAAATATTTCCCGTTCTCAAATGACCATATAAAATTGTATTTAGTATACGTCACAAAGCGCCACCTGGTGGCGATAACTCAATTTTTTATAAAAGTCCATATACGACTTTTGTGCTTAGCATTAGGGATGCATTGATAAGCAAATTGGCCTATTACCGATTACCGGTTAATCGGCAGTGATAATCGGCCGATTAATCGGTCAAGACGATTAATGATTAAAATGGTTGTTTTCAGTACTACCAATTTCACCATTACAGTTTTTTCTTCGTTTTTTTTTTACAATTCTAACTTTTGAAATAGTTCCTAATTTTTTCTTCCATTTTCCTAATTCTCCCAAAATAATTTCAAAATTTTATCAAATTTCTCTGAAATAATTTTCATATTCTTGTCAATAATATTGCATTAACACATTGCTAATTATGTAAACTAGACATGAAAATTCAAAAACAAGGAGGCGAGCAAAGTCTGTGGCGAGCAATCCAATTTTGAAGTTCGTTTAGTTTCAATTTTTCAATTATTAGTAGCTATGTAATTCAATACTTTTATTCTTTGTGAAAATTGAAGATTATCCAAAAGCAAGGAGAAAAGTATGACGCATGAAAAATGTTGCTACATTAACTATGTGCATTTTTATTCAAAATAGGAGAATTAATGTATTAAAAACTTTACATCAACGGTGAGGATTATTATTACTGATAATAAAATTATTCATCATAATTTCTTAGTAAAGGTTTACTTTAAAAAATAATATTTAAAAAATATTTTTTCCGCCGATTAATCGGCCCGATTTTACCGATTATTAATAATCGGCAAAGTGGCCGATTATGGCCGATTAATCGGTGCATCCCTACTTAGCATGGCAGTATTGTTGTTACTAATCCCCATGTCGAGCGTCCGACGCTAAACGAGATCTACACGAGATTGTACATCTTCAAAAAGTCAAAAAACAGTACTGAAGAACAAGGACAAGCACAGGACAAGCCCAGGCACATAAAGATATGTGATGAAAGGATTCGTCTATGTTGCATTTTGGGAAAAGAGAAGTTGTCAGATGGCCACTCATCGATGATTTGTAATCGCACTAAGTCATGACATGAAGCATCATTTTGTATCATAGCAAAGTCTATACTTATAAATGTTTGTATTGCAATTCAGAATCAAAACCCGTTCTCAAAATTCATAAGTCCGAAGGGCTATGAATTTCCGTATGAGAAATAAAGTAATGGATTTCCACATGAGAAAATCCATATGAGAAATATAGATCTAAAGGGGTTTTGACTTGAAAATCTAATTTCATATTCACTTTTTACTAAGATCTAGTGATTTTCGATCTATCGCCTTTATTTTTAATAAAAAATTGACTTAACGTTATTCTAAACTATTCAATTATTTATTGTGTTTCATTATGGTTTATTTAAACAAATATCCACAAAATGATTACTGTACTGGGAGAAAAGATGCGGGAGGGGGGACGAAAACTGTAAAAGCAATCTAAGCTGGTAAGTATAATCGATATTTTGTGTTACTTACGAACATTGACATAAAGATAGAAAAAGAAAATAATAAAAAAAAGAAAGCATAATCAATACTGCTTATTCTTTAGCGGTAATGTCTTTTGCAAAAAACAATCCAGAAAGCTGCATTTCGAACGCAACTTGGGCAATATAAGACGGAAGTTTTTGTTGAAATTGAAAAAAAAAATTAAAATGGAAAAAGAAAAAAAAAACACTTCGAGACTAAGCTTCTTGCGTTTTAATGATTCAAGTTCGCATTCGCACAATGCATAATAAATCAAATTCGTCTCCTGCTTTAAGTACACCTCCTTGCATCTCCATCGGAATCGCGCAAGGATGGTGGGTGCATTTTTTATGCACGTGTGCGCCTGAGGAGATCGCGAACGGGCACCACTGGGAATCGAAGGATTGCGCGGAGGAAATGAAGTAAATAAATCATGCTTATGAAGAGGAGGAACCCTTCCCAAGACGGAATAGGGGGGCTGCTGCGTGCTCGCGCTGGTACCAGTGTGTGTTGCGAGTCGAGGGAGCATGAATCACGATAATTTTTCAAAGTTTTTGGAAATGAGACTGGTCATTCCATGAAAATGTCAACCTCAGCCGAAGAAAAAAAAATACCGAAGTGACAAAAGTATCAAAAAATAAATAAATAAATAAGTAAGTAAAAATCGTACAACATAAGAAGTTTCAAAAAAATGAAAAAGTACTGTAATTATCACTGAGATTAAACATAATAAATAGTTTGTAGTGTGTTTACTGCTTGTTATTCGATGGTTACGTTAGTCACACGCCATCTTGGGTAAAAGTGACACTTAAGACTAAAAAAAATCAAGATGTAATAAATGTGTTTTATGTTTTTGAAAGCCCACTTTACACATTTTTCAAATGTATCGTTCAATTTTTAACACTTGCTTAACTTTGAGAAATTGTTGCCCCACAACATGAGCATTCATTTTCAGGGTTGCAAAAATGTTACGTTAGTCACGCTGCTATTTTGGTTGAAAAAAATCTGCTGTTAGTAATTTTGTTTTAAATTCTTAGCAGAAATGATACATAGATACCATGTACATTGCAAATCCACCAGCATAATTAAAACCTATTTTTTATCCTTTAAGTTACAAGTAAGAACAGTTAAAAAATCAGCTCTGAATGTTACGTTTGTCACCATGGAATGACCCAGACTGTCCTTGGGATATTAGGATACACATTTTGGAACATTACACTGCAAAAAATGAACTGTTGTTTTCACAGTATAATACTGGCAGCCGAGGTTCCATTTTTAAACTATAAAAAGAACAGCAATAAATTAAAACTAGCAATTTTACATGAAAACTATTAGATTGGTCGAATTTTACATTGGTCGGTGTTTTCCCGCTCTTGTCGTGAGTTCATGCGCACTGGCCCATTTGGTATAAATACCGGTGTCCACGTGCTTCGCCTCAGTTCTCTCACTGCTTTCATGTTGTTTGCTGAGCTTCTTGCACTGAGGAAGGGGCTCCATTGTAGCCTTGAAATAGCTATTTGCTGTACTTTCTACCTCATTTGTGCTTTATTTACGTTGATTTTTAACTTCAAATATTGCAATTATACAGTTTATTATTAATTAGCAATTTTTACAGTTTATTACTGCAAATTAGCAATTTTTACAGTTTACTACAATAAAAGTAGCTGTATTATACTGTAAAAACAACATTCATTTTTTACAGTGCAGGATACATTTACAGAAATTAATAAATACCTTTGCGCTTCAAGGGGAGGTTACAGATTACATTTCAGGGGAAAGGGGCATGCTCTAAAATAAAGTTTTGGGCCTTAAATAGCCCTAGAAAAATTTCCGGGGCTATTTGACTTTTATAATAAGCATCAAATCGGCCTCTAATAAGAGCTAAGAACCAGAGGTGGTCATCTTTCCAAGTGCAAAGCCCCCCCCCCCCAATACTATAGAAATGTCTCTCAAAAAAGGAGAATCCCCAAAAAAAGAATAAATAAATAAAGTAAAAATCAATCCTCACTAAAATGTTTAGCGAAGCAACTTGTGCACAACCATTGTAAATCTAAATGTTTTACATTTTTATTCACAGATGTGGCAGAATTGGTTGTTGTCACAAAATAATACATTTGTTTAAACACTATAAAAGTTTACACGTTCTCTTTGATGAATTCATGGATGTATCCATCACGATTCTTACCTTCAATAGTATGTTATAGATATTCACCCTCTGACTGCTCAATTTTCTTAACGAAGTTTTTAAAAATATGCATATTTTTTTATGTATGAAAAACCAATATAAAACTTATGTACTAAATTTACACATATTACGTTAGAAACTATCCTTAATATGATAAATCTTGCAACAAGGTACAAGAAAAGTTCTACCTTCATGTTCTTTACACCGAATTCGAACAACAATACTATTTTTTTTCCAATTTTTGAGCAATAAAAACCACACGTTCGATGAAATCCTTTCTTTACTAAATTAGGAGGTATCGGGCTTGTAAAAGGCCGAGCGGTCTGTGCAAATGCTTCAGAAAATTCATGGCTGACATTTAAACGATGGAATTGCGAAATAAGGTTTTAAATTACGTTGTGCACGTGAAAATCGCGGCATGAGCAAATTTGTTACTTCTTCGTTGCCCGTGGAAATAGCGGTATAAGAAACCAGAGGGTTAATTAAAAAATGGAAGAAATACTAATAGAAATATCGAGACTAGAAGATTAAATTACGTTGTGTACGTGAAAATCGCGGGATGAGCAAATTTGTTACTTCTTCGTTGCCCGTGGAAATAGCGGTATAAGCAACCAGAAAGGGTTAATAAAAAAATGGAAGAAATACTAATAGAAATATCGAGACTAGAAGATAAATGTTTTGTTTTACTAAATTTTACGTATTGTGCCAAAAATATTTCACATCGAACGAAACAAATTATCGTATTTTTAAATGTATTGCGAAGAAGATTGTGCAATAACCCAATAACAAATACTTATAATCTTGAATTATATTTTTATTCCACTTCATACATGATGAATATTTATTTTGCCTTCTAATACCAGCAATATGTTCATGTTCATGAATGCATTCTTCTAAGATATCTTGCAGCGATTTCTAGTTTAAAGCACGAAGCTGAATAAGAAAATCCAGAGGACAAAAAATGTCATTATTAAGAAAACTGCCTCATTTTCTTGAGGGCGAATTGAAATTGGAACTGCCACGATATTCCCCATTGATCCTTCGATCGTTTTTATCAAAATCGCTAAAAGCATCCTCGCAATTTGTGTCCCGACCAACAAATGCTTTCATAAATAGAATGATGAATGTTGCTGGGGAGCTTTATGATGGAAGGTAAACCTATCATATGCCCGAAGGAGTTTCGGGATGCTTGTAAAAAGCGTTCAATTCATCTACAGCAAAAGACGCCAATGAAAGAAAGAGTAACGGAAGAGCAAAAAGTATTTACATAAACAAATTCATTTTCCTTTCTAAGGTACGAGATACTTCGCTTGTATAGGATCTTTAATCTTTACTCTTTTGTGAAATTCTTCTGAAATGTGACAAAGTATGCATATGCAAAGTGAGAAGGGATTCATGCATGCATGCAGTAAACAAGTTCAGGGCACAAAATAAAAAACTGTGCAAATAATAATCAGTATTGTGAATAAACGTTAAAGAGAAACACTTTAAAAAATAAACAATAATAAATTCCCGCTCCTTTTCTTACATAATGAATACAAATAGTTTCTATTTGAGCTGATCAACATTAAATTTTATATATTTCTTAATTAAAAATACATTAACTACTTACTGCTAAGTTACAGCTTTTAATTAAAATTAAGACTCTTTAATTCAAAACAGAACATATTTTTTCTCTTAAATTATGAACGCTTCTCGTCTTGATTATGTTTATTGAACAGTAATATAAAAAATGTTTCTCACTTACTAGTTACGAAATATCTTTCACGTCATTATTCAGTGTCATCTTCAGAAAGAGGGCAAAACGGTTGTGATTCAATGGATTCTCTCTCACTGCAGTATTCAAGGCAGCAGACCAAAAAGAGGTGCACCATTCTGCAGACATCCTCTGAAAAAAAAATGCTATAAAACAGCTGCCTCTAAAATTAACCAAGTTTTAAAAAATATCACATACTTCCCACCTAGAAGAAATAATAAAAGATAAATCTTGGAAAACCACCATTCACAATCTTCCAGACTACCCCAGGTACAAGGCTGTCGCTGCCTTCCGCATGACGACACTACACGACTGCCTCAATGCGCATTTACACAGGCTAAAAATTGGCTTTGTGGCCCTGCTTGCCCCCTATGCAGCGGCCAGCAGGCGATGACTGCGGACCGCCTCCCTCGATGTCCCGCGCTAAAAGAATTTTCCATCTACTCCAGATATTGGGAAGCTAGAGAGCTGTTGTCTAGACTTGCGCCATGAACTCTGTATATACAATGAACTCTCACTTATACGCCGCCTCATTTATGCGCCTTTTTCACTTATACGACGATTTTGAATGATCCCAGCACATTCCATAGCAAAATATTAATAGTATCGTTCGCTTATGCGTCGCTCTAAACATAAATATTTCACTTATGCGCCGAATTTTCCCTAAAATGTATGAAAATTTATTTATTTTCTTTAAAAAATAAGCATTTTTCTTTACTTTCTTCTTTATCTTTCGCCTTTATTGCTCACGGAAGGCATTTTTTCCGCATGAACTAGAGTTCGGAGAGGGACAATTATCTATTATGCATCATTTGAAAGGGAACAGTTTGTAATTAGGTATGCTACAACTTTTGCTTTATCTTTATCATTATAGTTACATTACAGTAATTGGCAAACTGTAGTAATATATCCCTTTTCTATAGAAACATTCTTATTCACTCTCTCATTAGAAACTATGTTGCGTATTAGTCCTTTAAATAGGCTTGTTCACTTATACGTCTCTCTCACTTATGCGCCTTTTTCTGTTGGTCCCTAAGGCAGGCGCATAAGTGAGAGTTCACTGTATGTTCTTTCTGTATATTTTCTTTCTTTTTTTTTTTTTTTTTTTTTACGGTGAAGGAATTGTGTTTTTATTTACCTGCTGCATTAGAAATTTAAAAAAAAAAGAAATATTCAGTGCAAGAAGGATTATTTTTATGAAAAAGAAAATTGATGAAGCGTAGTACATTTGAAGAAAAAAAAGGCAAGTTTCAAGGATAAAGTTTTCTTGTGGATATTTGGGTACATATAGTGTAAGGTCAGTTTCTGTAAAAGGAAGCAAAATTTCAATTGAGCAGTAAATGACCAACCTCTAAGGCACAAATACATCGTCAGCTCGGTCATTTCATTCAGAGACCACAGTTTCGTCCGCATTAGAAATCATCAATCTGGATTCGTCAGTAAACTTAACAATAGGGGGGAAAATGTTATAGAAGCTAAGAATGTCAAAATAAATGTAACTTAAGTAAAATAAGAACATCAGCATGAGACTACATTTGGCATTTAGCACCCCAGAGACCCCCGTACCTTCCAATTTGCTTGGATTAACCGGTTTTGTATGGGTCTCTGGGACATTTATTTAAAAAACAAAAGAACATATTTTGAACAAAAATTTTGAGTAAATTTCGGCACACAACAGATTCTTGACATAAGCGTTAGACTACAGCAGAGGAAGAGAGACTTGCATTTCTTAACTGTTATTAAAAAAAAAGAAATATGAATTAAAAACTGGCTGTTATTGCATGCACTTTATTTCAAATTAATATATGGAGGACCAACTTCTTTGGTTCAGCATTGTTAATTAACTAGTTTTTCTGAAAAATAATCTCTTTGGCATGCAATACACCGCCAACTCGGTCATTCCATCCAAGGACTGCAATTTCGCGCTTGTTAGCACTTATCATCCTGGGATAAGAGCTAACCGAGCTGGAGGTGGACGTCCCCTAAAAAAAAGCAAAGAGTGACAAAAAAAACTGGTAGCTAATTTCAAATTAGACTGCTACATGCACTGCCTCAGAATTTACGAGTTGTACCGTACCAATGTGTGGTCCCTCGCTGGTGTTCTAATTTCAAATTAGCTACCAGTTTTTTTTTTCCACTCTTTGTTCTTATAAGGGGATTTCTGCCTCCTAATGGTTACTTCCTATTTCAGGCTGATGACTGCCAGCAAGCACGAAACTGCAGTCCTGTAATGGTCGAGTTGGCAGTGGATCGATTGTGTGTCTGCCTTAGCCCTGGCTTGGACGACAACTTACTGCTATAATCTCTTAAATTCATTTAAACAAGGAATGGCCCTTTTTTTAGTCTTTAATGTGGTTCTTTATAATGATTAAAAAACGCGGACATCGCACAAGATAGAGCTGCTGGGAGAAAGTATTCTAATAACTTTTCATTTTTTTTTTTTTTTTTTGTCCCGTTTCAAAGTGTTTCTTGTTCAATAGTGATTTTTTTTTTGTTTAAATAAAGAATAATAACAAATTAAACAAATACTAAGTTCAAGAATCCTAGAGAGCCTAAGGAACTTCTTATTGTTTAAGAGCGAAAATTCTCCCCTACTTTAAGAATCACCCATATGCCTGAATTTTAAAGAATGTGCTATAGAAAATGTCTATTTGTACCGTAATTTGCAAAAAGTAAACATTTGTCTATAAACATAAAAATATACGTATTTATTGTACGTAAAAGGTTCCAATAATGAAATTGAATATTTAAGCAAATTAACCAATGAATTAAAATAATTTTTATATTGTTAACATGATAATTCTATTTTTTAAAACAACCAAAATATTACTAAAAAAGAGTTCTTACAAATGTATCAAAATAAACAATTAAATTGTTAGCTGTAACGCTATGCTTTTTTTGTATGTTTAAATGAGCTTCTATTTAAAGCGGTGATCGATCACAAACTTTCATATTTGTTTGAATTAATTTTTGCTCATTAAAAAAGCATAAAGTCAATAGTTTTTTTTAATTTGATATGTACACTAGTTTGTAGCAAAATGCAATCTCAAAATATTTGTTACAACACTACAGGTCAAAATTTAAAAAAAGAGCATTAAGGAAGCAAATATTTGCAGCGAAAATTAATGCACTGTGTAAATAGAAAAATACCAAGCAAACACCACTTGACTTATTCTGTAAAAGATTTCCTAAATTTGAAAATGCTTCTACTTTTCCGATGTTTGTTTAATATTAGTGCACTTTTCGTTATATATAAATGGATAACATAATTGGTAAATGTGTCAAACAAGTAGAAACAATAGAATTAACTTAATTTAAAACATAATTTATAAACAAACCAAAATATTCAGAGCTTGGTTTTTTAATACAAATGAAACGTCGGAAACTTTTGAAAAAACATCATAAAATGCTTCATTAGATGAAAGAAATGATGAATACATAGTGCTCAATTGGACACATTTTATCGAGCTAGACTCATCAGAAATTAACACTACGTTATGCAGAAAAAATGCACATTTTGCTAAAACAGTGGCGTTGTAACAGAGATAAGTCACGTTTAAAACCACGAAATGAGTTAAAAGGCTTTTGGGCTTTTTCTTAGAAAAAAGATGTGCAAAAAGTTTCGGAACAAATTCGCTTGCTTTACATTTTTGACTCTGCTGAAAGACGTAGTTTTCCGAATCTTTACGAAGAGAAATAAAATGAAAAGGGAATAATTATGACGTATCTTGACCTTTTGAAAAGCTACGTTTTTGTTCAGTTCTGCAGCAGAAAGCGTAAATAATTAATATACAGGGTGTCCACTCCTATTGTGGACCAATAGCTAATTTCTAAACCGTTAGAGATAAGCATATAGTTCATTTAGGAAAAAATCTCCAAATTACGAAAGGAATTTTGGGTCTATTCAATGTTTTTCAAAAAATCAAATTTTGAAAGAGTTACGAAATTTAAATTTTTATACAGCCCCCCAGTCCTATCAATCATATTTAGTAAAACATTCTTGACACTGTAACGTTTAAAACTAAAAAAAAAATCACTGTTCTACCACAAAAATTGACCGAGTTATGACGTTTTGAAAAATCAAGATTTTGCATTATTTCATGACGTCATAGAGAGATCGCTTAAGGGACCGTATGCGAAATCCTTCAAAATCTTGATTTTTCAAAACGTCATAACTCGGTCAATTTTTGTCGTAGAATAGTGATTTTTTTTTAGTTTTAAACGTTACAGTGTCAAGAATGTTTTACTAAATATGATTGATAGGACTGGGGGGCTGTATAAAAATTTAAATTTCGTAACTCTTTCAAAATTTGATTTTTTGAAAAACATTGAATAGACCCAAAATTCCTTTCGTAATTTGGAGATTTTTTCCTAAATAAACTATATGCTTATCTCTAACGGTTTAGAAATTAGCTATTGGTCCACGATAGGAGTGGACACCCTGTATACTGAATTAAACAACATAATGGCTGAAAATATGTTTGTGTGATTGTATTAAATTAAACCATGATAATATTAAACTTGTTGCATTATTTTCTTTCTTAAGGGCAGGCCCGTCATTTAGGGGGGGGGCAGGGGGGTCAATTGCCCCCCCCCGGCTTTGAGAAATCAATGTATTTACATATAAGTGGGCGTGGTTTTTAATGCTTTTCGGTGAAATGGCATTGTGTTTGGACCCTTTGCCCCCCCCCCCCGTCTGGAAAAACTTGAAATGACGTCCCTGCTTAAGGGGTTGGCCTACACAAAAATGTCCAGTTTTACGAGAAAAAAAATGATACAGAAAATAAAATAAAAACGTAGTTCACATTTCCTTTTTTTTTAATTTTTAAAATAATACTTTTCTGGGACTCCGAACATGCTTAATTTTTAATCCCGCGATAATCGGATAGGAAGTAATAGACAACAGGAAGTTGAACTTAAATATCCTAAAACTACAGGGAGAAAAGAAACAAAGAAAGGCTGGAATATATATATATATATACTGACAAGTATAGAGTCCCTAAAAAGTATAGTCTACGAATGTATAAGCAACCAACTTGGACTTTTTTTGAATCAAACATGGCCTAAAAAAAATATATTGCAAGAAAAAGTTTTAAACCCCTTTTTTTATTTTATTTTTTATGACAGATGTAATAACGTAAAATTTTTTATATCTATCAACCTGTTTGCTTTTAGGTAATATTTCTCACATTCATAACTTTTAAACTATATAACTTTTAAGCTAACGTAATCTAAGCTCTATGCCAGTATTTAAACTCTTTACAGGTATTTTTGCAAGACATATTAGCTTTTTATACGAAAATGAGTGATTTAACCCATATCGAATGCACCGATATCATATAGGTACATTGCATATAGGTTGTATCGTCATTATTACATGTATCGACATTATTACAGAATCACCAGTCTTCAATAAACAATGACGGAGCTGGAATCAGATGTCGTTTCAATAAAGCTGAAAATGCAAACAAATTAATAAGTAAAGTAAATTAAGCACTTTTTGCGACAGACCGCAGCAATGTACAAAAATGAGTTACGTCTTAAACAATAAGTTACCACCATATGGCTGCAGTGGACGATAAAGTACTGGTTAACACCAAGGTTTGCCTGTAAATTCTGAGTTGAACTGTACCATTGGTCTTTCGTCGGCTGTACTAAGTAACCTTGCGCTAAATAACCTTGTACTAAATAACCAGTTTGTTAGCACTTTCAGCTTCATTGAAATGACATATGCCTTCAGTTCGTTTATTTTCTATTCCAGACAGATGTGTCCATAATAGGGATGAAGCTAGAGTATCTGGGTGACATAACAGGGGTGTCAGTATATTGCATATAGGGGAGAGTTGCCCAAAAAGGGATAGGCGGGCAAAACGGGATAGTGGGCGTTGGAGCTTGACTGGTGGTACTATCTCGCAGGAGACAGGCTAAACTGGTTCCCGACCGCCATGACAGCATACTCAGTCAATATCTCAACTCTAGCCACGTATTTCGCAAAGAAATATTTTTTCAAAGTTTTCAATTGAGATTTTTACTTACTTTTTACTTTTTTCGACTGCAGAACAACTAGAATTGTGGTTCTCCGTAATTCGGAACAATTCCGGTTAGAACTGTATTTTGTTCATAGCTCTTTTAGCAACAATTTCATGTACTTAAATATTGCTAGTGAGTGGCGGTTCCGGGGTCAGCCCTTTATGTTGTCAAAAGCATCATGGTCGGGCAAAACGGGACACTTTTAGGGTGCCCAAAACGGGATACAATTTTGATGTGTCCCGTTTTACCCGACCATTTCCATTAATGTTTTTTCAATGTGTTTAAGCAGCACGAAGCGAGCTAGAGGTTCGCAAGTGGATGTTCAACCATCCTGACAAAGGGATTACTATCTACGAAGTAGGAAATATGTTCAATGCAGCATTTTAACGAGCAGCTCTTGTCGAAACTGCTGTGAATGGGTTCACGAAAACAGGCATTTTCCCATATAACCCCAGATGTCTTTCCTGAATATCTCTTCGCTTCCTATCTTCCAACAGATCACCCATTGCTGGATGCTCAGAACATGACGTCCTTACACCCATTAAATCTGCAACAAAATAAGATCAGATCCAAAGGATCTTCAAATTCAGTCATAGCACCTAAGAGTTTGATGTCATCACATCCACTAGAGACAGTATTGAAAGAATCACTTAGTGCAACGATAACACTAGCACAAATGCACTCCTTATCCAATCGTTCACTTCAACAGGAGTCAAAGGACTTGGACTATACTGTCGCCCTTCACTGTCATTTTCTATATCACCCAAAGAAATTCTACCTCCACCACGAGTACCTCCCCACCCTTGGTCGGGTAAAACGGGATCGTATAAGACTTTTTGAAACCAGTGTTTTTCACATAAATAATATCGAACAAATATAACAAAGGTATTTTTAGTAATGTAAAAGGTGTATACTTTTAAATGGCGTCTAACTTTGGAATGTACCTTGTATATAATAAGAAATAAAGTGAAGAATAGGTTAACTATCCCGTTTTAGGGTACTTTCCCCTACACGGTAAAAAATGAATGTTGTTTTTACAGTATTATACAGCTAATTTCATAGTAATTAACTGTAAACATGCTAACTTAATAGTTTACTATTGTCCAATTTATAGTTTTAAACTGGCTGCCAGGAATATACTGTTGTTTTTACAGTACAATATTGCTAAATTTCAAGGCAATAAACTGTAAAATAGCTAGTTTTACAGTTAATTACTGTGCTTACTTAACAGTGTGTTACTTAAACAGTTAATAACAGTTATTTTTAACAAAATGAGAGAATTTTGATGGTTCACTGCAAAAAAAAACGTTGTTTTTATAGTATAATATTGGCAGCAGAGGTTCCAGTTTAAAACTGTAAAATGCACAGTTATAAACTGTAAAATTAGCAGTTTTAGTTTGTTACTGTAAAGCAGCAATTTTACAGTTTGATACCACAACTGTATTATGTATTATACGGTAAAAAACAGTATATTACTGTGCATTTTACAGTTTTAAAATTGGAACCTCGGCTGCCAGCATTATACTGTTAAAACAACAGTTCATTTTCTGCAATGTAGTTTTGCTTTAGCCCTGGCTTAAGGAGTAACTTACTGCTTAGTTAATTCAATATTGAAGAATATAAAAATGGTAAATGATAAATCTGACGTAAACAACTTAATGTACGCGAAGGAAAATATAGTTTAACCTATTGATGCCTGCCATTTTTTTTCCAAAGATATTTTGTATACTGGTTACAAACGATATTTAATGGACAGGAAAAAAATTAAAAAAAGTATTATGTAAAAAATATTTTTTTTTATTAAGAAAATAAACATCGTCCCTTAAAAGTTACGATAGACCCCAGAGGGTACATACTTTTTTTACTACAATTTTTTTCTGCCTTCTATATTATATTTAAAAAGACATTTTATGAGAAGAAATAATATCAGCAATTAAAATAAACTGGGAAGCTGAGAATAACTTTGAAAACTTAGCTTTTTTTCCGAAGATTGTGAACAATGTCATTTTTGATAAAGATCATATTAAAACTGCTACAGAACCCACTTTACAATGGTTATGTGCTGCAATCTGTTAATAACGGATTGAAATAATACCAAGGTACTAATTAAATTCTATTATTTGGTTGAAATGTGCATTTTGGGGAAATTCAGACCCTTTTTTGGACCGTCCCTAAAAAGGGACGCTAGGCGTTAATGGGTTAATCATAAACTCAACATCAGTGCAGGAAAAAGATCCGTTGCAAACCAATATTGAATGCAAACGTAAATAAACGTGCATATCCTTACACATTATAAAGACATATTTGAAAAATAAAATCTCCAAAGAGAAAATGTACACTTTCTCTCAAATGTGCCTAAAAGCATGATGCCATAAGTCATAGTATTTTCATTTGAGAGAAATATCACAATATGTTTTTTCTATTGAGAAGAAGCTCTATATTTCTACTTACAGCATGAAATCGGAACGCTACAACTTCTCAGAAACATGTACTTCTCGAGAAGAACTCAAACAGAATTCTTCGAAAGTAATTCGAATGAAATTCATTTTAACGGAATGTTTATCTTCACATTGTTGGGATGTTTTGGCAATTTCCGACGATTTGAAAATCTGAGAAGGGCAGCGTTTAATTCAATATCTCAAATAGTGTATGGCTCTTCAGCAGCATTCAAAAGCATCAAACAGAAATAAACGAATGTACAAGCCTTAATTTTTTAATCATTTTTAGAACTGCTTTTCTTTGTGATACGTATTATACATTGACACGAGTATTCGAAATATATGTTTTTGTAAATATGTAAGTATGATTTCAAAAAAAAAAAAAAAAAACGTTCTTTTTTTACAATAAAGTATCCTCAAAGGTTTTGTTTGAGATTTTAGTTTGGTTTTTATCTTCTTTGTTTTTTTTTTTTTTTTTGTCTTTATTATAATATTTTACACCGCAGACGCCCCTGCAGATTTATAAACATGATGCCCACAAACCGTAGTTGTGTAATTTTCTTTTGATAAAATCGGAAAATGTGTTTTTTATACAAAAACAGCACTATATTTCTAACAGAAACATAAATCAGCTACCTTTTTACTGTTCTGATGGTCAATGAATCTAGGGAGCAAATAGGTGAAGCATAAAGCACAGTCAATAAATTATTCGTCTATATTAAAGTTATACTTTACAAATAAAATAAAAATATTACAAATAAAATCAAATATTTTATAGCTTCCTTTTTATATTTTATTTTATTTATTTATTCATTTACATGTATTTTCTTTTTTCCCGAAGTTAACATTTTTTTCTTTTTCATTACCAATATTAAAGTGGTTTAAAATATTGTAACGAGTCCGTAGCACCTTCAACTTTCTTTAAATGAGCATTCCAATCTTGAGGAAGTAACTATAAATTTATTTACAAGTATGTACACTTATTTACAATAGGAGCAGGAAACAATTGCTAAACATCCAGCAATTGGGTAGCAAACAGTACACTGTACTCTCAACAGTAACTCAGCACCACGTATCTAACGTGAACAGTAATTAAGCAATTACAAAAGCAAAACAAACACTCGCCCAAGCGAATAAAACGAGCCTCTCAGAAATCCAATCTGAGAGAAACTAACTAACTAACTGTGTTCAAGGCAGTTGGACAGCTATTTATCCTCGGAAGGAAATTTCTACAACATTCTAGCAAAATCTGGAGTGTTCTGTTCATTCATAACTTAAATAATCCATTCAAGAAAATTCTAGGGATAAAAAGAAAAACCTACAGTATTGCAGCTCAGCGCAAAAATGTCTTCATGCTTATCAAATGTAGGGCAAGTGTAAAAACTACAAAATGCCACGGGCCGGTATACCAATGATAAAAGTGATATCCCCAGACACTTTTGCAACATGTCGACAGATAGAACCAAAACTAGTGAAATGGTGCAAAGCAAGAAAAACAACAACTATTTACAAGATTTGTAACAATATGTTTATTGAAAAGATCCACTAATGGGGTTATCACCAAAAATCAGTTGAGTAAGCTGCCGCGCCGGCCTTAAATTTTTAATTAACGGATAATACAATGGTTCGTCAATTTTACTTATACCACAAACTAATATCTTTGGACAGCATTCGTTTTACTCGGCAAAGTGAAATAGTTAAGATAACAAACCTGTTTCATGATAAACAAAAAGGAAATTTCGTCCTGAACTTATTGTACATAAAGGAGTAAAAAAATATTTTGTAATACAACTTGCTTTGAAATATTATTTTTCATTTTCAGCAGTTATTTTTTACATTCAAAAAAAAGTGAAACGTTTCATCTAAAATTACCATGGGGTAAAGTGAAAACTGAAACATTTTCGTAAAAAGTATTTTTTAATTGATTTCTAAAATTATTTTTCTTTAAATGAACTGTGTAAATAAAAGAATAAATGAATTAGTAATAAAAAAATATAAAAGAATGAATAAGTTAATTACTTAATATATAAGAAAAAATAATTTTCTAAAATAAAGAATGAATTAGAAGAAATGAATAATTAAATTAAAAAATTAAATTATTAAAGAATAAATAATTAACTAAAATAAAGAATGAACTAGAAAATAAGTAAATAAATGAGTGAATAAACGAAACAATAAGTTAAAGAATGAAAATGAATTTTTAAATGAAAAAAAGCGTATGTGGTTTAAAAAAATGAACCAAATTAACCATTTTACAGTGCCCTATCCACTTTTTCTCGAGCGTGCTTGACAAATTGTATTGAACATTTAAAATAAAACCATGCATAATATGAACTAATTAAGACTGCACTGGACATCGATAAATCTCAATTAATAGTTAAAATGATAGTCATAATAATTTCATAATTAAAAATTAATGTTTTTTTTTTTTTTTTTGAAAAACCACAAATATTACAAGATGCGTATCAAAATTTAGAAATGATTCGTTTTTCTTTTTTTATGTTCGTTGATGTTTATAACTATTTATTTTTTGACTAAAATCGACTATAGGTTCTAAATTTAGACAAAATATTGCTAGATAGGTGGCGCTGCAAACTGTGAAAATCTTTCATTATTTCACTGCCCCACGTTCCCCGACATTAAGAAAGACAAGTATATATTGAGAAATCTCATTTATGAAATACACGGAGAATATCCAAGGGAAAAAGATCCTCTGGTGCTCAATTCGATTCATGAAAAAAAGGGTGCCAACCCCTCACTAAGGAAGACGGGAACAATAGAAGAACAATCAGACAAAAGACAATATCTCTGTAAAAAGGTAATGAAAACGCTTAAGTGTTTGATCATAGGTATCATATTAGATTAAGGAGGTTGAAGTTAATTGAAAGCTATGCAAAATGTATGCTTTTTTTTATTTTACGGGGTTTAGAGCAGAGATAAGTCACGCACACTGGTATCACTTACTCTTACCTTTCTTTTACGTACAAAATAGGAGACAAGCCGATTTTTAAAAGTTTCATTGAACCATTTGTTTGTAGCAAATTTTATTAACTTTTGTGAAATTAAGCGTTAATTTATTCTTAAAATATTTTAACCCCTGACTCAACAAAGAAGGGGTATTAGTTTTACGTGTCTTTGTATCTGTCTGTGTCACTCTAAGCGTCTAAACAAAGCTACAGATTTTTTTGAAGGAAAATTGATCGAGAGTGTTGCAGCTAGGTCGCAATTTCGGATGAGATTAATTACCACACATATTAATCAAAAACCATTAAACAGTTTTTCGTAATTTTTGAACTTAAAACATATTTGAAAATTTCAAACAGTAGTACCAAAGTAAAGAGAGATTTTTTTTTGCATCTGATGGATTGTGCTTGGAACTTCCATGTTATATAGAATTCGAATTATAACGATGGCATTGTTGGCAGCTAAAGAGAGAAAATTCAACGATTTAAAATGCTTCTAGGCAGCTAGTTTCTATTTAAAAACAATTAGGATACTCGTAATTGATTTTAGTTCAAGGATTTTAAAATGATTTGCAATTTTCTCTTATTATTATGTTTTTGACACTGGCGAATTTGACTAGTAAGGATTATCTTTCCTTTTCTGTGTTTACCATCTCCTGTAGAAAACAATCTGCTAAATTTAAAGGGAACATGCTTTCTGACCAGTGAACATCCTTTTAATATGATGTCGGCAATCAGAGTCATTTTTTTAATTTAAATCTTAATACTTGTCTTTCTCAAATATTGAAAGCCTATCTTGTTTTTAGCAATCGGTGGGTTAAGAGCGATTATAAGTTTCACGTGTATGTGTGCCTGTGCCACTTAGGCGTCAAAACGGGAGGAACAATTTTGATAGTTTTTTTTTTTTTTTTTTTGTCCGAAAGGAGAGTTGATCGGAAGTGTTATTAGCTAGGTTTCATCTTTTGCATGGCATTAACAAAGATAATAATAAACTTTCATGTCATATAGAACTCGAATTAAAACAATTTTTATCAGATTTTAATTGCAACTAAGCCTTAATTCACATGATTAGCAACCAATTTCATTGTTGAAAGACAAGGAAAAAGAACTCAATGATTCAAATTTATATCTGTTGCTAGTTTCTATTTGCTAACAAATTAATTGTTTTAGCGCAAGGCATTTCAAAGGATTGCAAGTTTTAATTAAATAATCAGTTTTAAGAGTTTTGCATGTGGTGTTTGATTTTATATATATATAATTACAAAAGTATAGAAATTAAGCACTTGAGTTGTAAATACTAGAGATACTTATATAATCAACTGAAAACCAAACGGTACTGAATTTCAGTATATTTATACTCAACTTTCAAGCAAAGCTAATCAACTTGAGAAAAGTCTCTAGTGGATGAACGTTCTGGTACTTTAAAAATATTGTCACAATATTTTTCTTAACACACTAGAGATAAATTCGAAAAAAAATCCTTATACCAGCTTTCATAATTGTTTTCTTTCTGAGACACTTTTACCGAGAATTTTTAACATTATGCTTGTAGAACTACTATTTTAAATGCAAATTTTGCTAGAAAAAAAAGCATTAAAATAAAAGAAGCTGTCCAAAGCACAAACAATCCAAATCCCTAAATACTAATTTTTCTTTTTAAATTGATAAAAAACAATTTGACTTCATTGTAAACAATTTATGTTATTTCACTTTCAAGTACTCCTAAGCCATGGTTTACATTCCAAACCACGCACAGGACTCTTTAAGTTCAAGACGACCGATATCTAGAGGTATTTTCGAATGCAAAATAAATTCCTCATTTACATAAATATCTGCTTGCTTACCAACTCCACAAATCAAATTTAGTGATTGAAATTACAAACGTACTCAATCTCCACGGATGGAGCTTTTTTTCACTACCCCCCGAAATTCGTTTAAAAGGGTAAAAATCCGTTCACCGCATTGGCTTCACTCAGAGGCTTATATGCTTTTTACGCATTCAATATGGGTTATTCTTGGCGAGCGGGGTTGTTTTTCTAGGTTCAGTTGAGCGTGAACGCTTTTGATTAGAGTGAGCTACGTGCATAAACTGGTATTTTCCTTTGCAATAACATAGAAGCCCTAGTAATGCTCAACTTTTTTATTTCCTTCTTTTCCATGTTCATATTTTTAAAATTGAAATAAGTGCACAGACATAGCCTATTCACAAACTTTTAGACAACTGAGGTCAATTTCTAAGCTATTCTATAAGCATAAATTCCTAAAAATATATGCAGTGAACTCTCACTTATACGACGGCATAAGGGACCAACAGAAAAAGGCGCATAAGTGAACAAGTCTATTTAAAGGACTAAAACGTAACATAGGTTTGAATGAGAGAATGAATAAGAATGTTTCTATGGAAAAAGGACATAATTTTCACATTAAAATTTTCACATTTTTCGGAAAATTCGGCGCATAAGCGAAATATTTATCTTTAGAGCGACCCATAAACGAATGATACTATCCTTATTTTGCTATGGAATGTGCTGGGACCATTCAAACTCGTCATATAAGTGGAAAAGGTGTATAAATGAGGCGGCGTATAAGTGAGAGTTCACTGTATTTAAATTTTTAATTTCATTTATATCCGTATATTAAGCATAAGAACTTATTTAACATCTAAAATGTGGGTGTAGTATTTGGAGACATAAATAAACACTAGATGACTTAATTCTAAACACTTTTCTATTTTTTAATAATGTCTTCATTAAACATCGTATAACATTTTTTTATACAATATTTCTTTCAATTAAGTCATATATTTATAACTTTTCTAATATATAAGTATTCATTTGAAGTGAATAATACCTTATTTAGATTAGTTTCAGTTTTTAAAGCGAAATATTAAAGAAAAAGTCGTTTTCAGATGAAATCTGATGTATTTAAATGATTGGATTTGGCAACAAAATATGATAAAAAATGTATGGGTTTTCCTACAAAATATTAATTTCATTTTGATTATTAAACGTTGATTTAATATTGTGAAATTATAGTTTATGATTGTTATTGTAACACTTGCTATTACTTAAAAATTAAAACAAAAAATACATAATACTCACATGAAATGAATACATGTATATAAGCTATGAATGAATAAATAAAGTGAAAAAAATGAATATAATATTTCATTTTACAGTGTTATTGATAAAATCTTTGCAAAGTGTCTACAATTAAGTCCACTGGTGTACCCAAAAAAACTGTTTTGAAAATGTTTTTTAAAATTAAAAAAAAAATTTTACAGGATATCATTGCTTATTATACGTTTCTGACTTTAGTCAGAATCACTTGACAGTTCTTGCTCTCATCTTATCATTGGAAATTTTAAATTTTAGGTGTCTTGTTCTGAACTTTTTTAAAAATATTAGAAATTTTATGTCCATTGTATTTTAGATGATTTTAGCTCTGACATCTCTTCATTTTTTAAATAAAACCATCGTTTGGCGCAGTATAGCCTACTAAGGCTCTTGCGCCAGTAAAATCAATACAACCAACCAACCATCCTAAATTTAGTTTTCGCAAAACAATATGTGCCACGTATGTACTATCACTGAGAAGAGTTTATCGGCTGGAAAAGAATAAACCAAGAGGCAACAAAAATTTAGCAAGAAAAACAACGTTTACAATGGGAATTTGCAAGCACATGCTTTAGAAGTTTCAAGTAACCCCTTTATAATGCAAAAAAGTGTTAGCTTATGGATGCGTCTGACAAAACATAGATATTGTCGATAACCGTTCTGTAGTGAAAAGGGTGTTCTTTGAAACCCAGAAACCTGGCCTGCAATTTTTGTAAATTTCAGTTTCAACTAATTTTTTATTATTATTATCTTATCATGTATTTAAATTTCCTTATAATATTTAATGTATCCAAATCGCCAAAAAGTACTTTTTCCTCGATTCATAATTATTATGCATATTCTAATAATGTTATTGTTACATTTTAAATGAAAGCCTAAAATACAGTCTTAAAATTTAAAACCAAATACTTTTAAATAGCAAAACCTTTCTCTGCATGCTATTAGGTAAAAATATCTCAAGTACTTGTGACTATTTTCCATAACAATTGAAAAACAAACTTAACTTTTATAAGAGCCGTCAAAGTCTTTTCAATATTTTAACCCTCTTTCTCTCTGGAACTTTAGTATCACATAAATAATTCATGACACTTTTCAGATCGCTGATGTCTGAATTTAAATCTTAGAATACTTGAAAAAGAAACAAAGCACAAACTCCTTAAATAATGCAATTGATCTTTGACTTTACTGTTGTTCTGCTTTTTTCAACCAAAATGTAAAACGCGCACACATACGTAATGCCGATGCATTGATTAAAATGATTGATTTGAAAATCGATAATTGGTGGAAAAGCTATTTTGCTTTTGCAATACATTTTACGCTCTTGGTCCACATGTAAATGGAAGGATGGAAAATAGTTTATCGCAGTGTATAATTAAAAATTTCATTGAAAGTTGTAAATAATATGTTTTTAATAGAGACACAAAATGGAGTAAGATATTACATTACTTTTTTTCTTCTCTCTCTCTTTTTTAACATTTATAATTAGTGAACAATAGCGTACAAAGAATGTCTTAATTTTTTTTAGATTTAAAATATGATAATTCATCGTTTATTTCATTGTATGTATGTCTCCATCTCTATTTAGAAAATGTGTCTTATTTTTTCTAAATAATTTATTTTTAGATAAACCGTAACACAGTAAAAAAAGAAAAAAAATACAGGAAAATTTTCCTTTATGCTTTTAAAATCACTAATTCCAATGCATATTTTCACTTTGTTGTACTATTATAATCATTATTATTTAAAAAATAAACACAAAAATTACACCCTGTTAATACAAGTTAGCGCTAAACGTGTTAAAATGTTTGAGATAAAGTTTTCAACCATTTTACAATGTTTATAAAAATGCTACTTGCAGAAGAACCTACCTGGGTTGAAAAAAAAAGTATCCTTACAATATATGACGAAAAAACACTGAATTTTGTTACACTGATTATAAACTTTACTTGTTTCGTCGATACCGTACACCAACAAGTGATTCAACACCCCTGTTGTTTAAAAAAAGCATAAAAAATCTCAAGACATTTTTATTTAAAGAACTGGCAGCAGTAATAAAACTTCCTCCTACACATTTCCGAAAAGAAATCGACTAGAAATGGCTGTGTTTGTTTACCGTGTGGAGTGCTCGGGCGATTTTTTTCATTTCAACCCCGCAAAAAATTTGATACACACTGTAAAAAATGGATGTTGCTTTGACAGTATTATACAGCTAATTTTATAGTAACAAACTGTAAAAATTGCTTAATGAACTGTGAAATTGCTACATTTTACACTGGTAAACTGTAAAATTGCTGCTTTACGGTAATAAACTGCAAAATTGCTGCTTTACGGTAATGAACTGTAAAATGGCTACATTTTTCACTGGTAAGCTGTAAAATTGTTACATTTTACACTGATAAGCTGTAAAATTGATGCTTTACGGTAATAAACTGTAAAATTGCTACATTTTACACTGGTAAACTGTAAAATTGCTGCTTTACGGTAATGGGCTGTAAAATTGCTGCTTACGATAATTAATTGCTAATTAATTACTATACATTTTATAGTTTTAAACTGGAACCTCTGCTGTCAGTATTATACTGTTGTTTTTACCGTATAATACGTAATACAGTTGTGGTATTAAACTGTAAAATTGCTGCTTTGCAATAACAAACTAAAACTGCTAATTTTACAGTTTATTACTGTGCATTTCGCAGTTTTAAACTGGAACCACTGCTGCCAATATTATACTATAAAAACAACGTTTTTTTTTTTTTTTTGCAGTGAACCATCAAAATTATTCCATTTTGTTAAAAATAACTGTTATTAACTATTTAAGTAACAATTAAATGTTTTTAAGAAATATTATCTGGAGTGCTTCTACTGTTACGCGCACTGCGAAAAATAAACCGTTGTTTTTACAGTATAATCTGGCAGCAGAGGCTCCAGTTTAAAACAATAATAAAATGCAAAACTAGCAGTTTTACAGTTTATTACCATGAAATTAGCTGTATTATACTGTAAAAACAACAATATAATACTAGCAGCAGAGGCTCCAGTTTACAACTTTAAGATGCACAGTAATAAACTGTAAAATTAGCAGTTTTAGTTTTTTACTGTAAAATTGGCAATTTTTACAGTTTATTTCTATAAAACGAGCTGTATTGTACTGTAAAAACATCATTTTCTTAAGAGTGTAGCAATTTCTAGTTTTTAAAGATACTATGAAATTCTGCAAAAGTTTTGCTTTGATGTTATTTGCTGGTAGGTCTCCCCTATATCACAAAATATTACGCTGTCCTAAAATAAAAGGAAAACTTCTCCACTAAAGTTAGTAGAAATTACGAATAGGAGCCTATTAGCAAATATTTATTCCCACTCTCGGGGCACAACAGAATAATTCCATGGAACGAACTCGAATTCCAAAGTCAACTCGGAAGCATCATTTTGCGTTGGTGCCTGCGAAACGAGTCCCGCGACGTCAATTAGAAGCGGATGACCGCTGATGAAACAGAAGTCATCGAGCCACCACCTGATGACCACTCATCCCCCAGGACAAATTCCACTTCAGGACGATGCGCAGCCGCTCTCAAAATGAGAATTTGCTTAGCTTGAGTTGATGACTTTTTTGCATTTGTTTATATTTTTAATGCTGAGCACTTGCGTTAGCAAATGATAAACTTGAACAATCCAAAAGATACATACAAGTCATTTTGTGATTTTATTTAGCTCATTACGTTTTAGTTTGTTAAACACGTGCTGTTTTTGTGAACGATCAAACGGTTTTTTTTCCTGTTTATTAATGTTAATTTTATTCAAGAAGAAAATACTACAACATAAATCATTGCATTTAATACGCATATTTTTAATTTTGTCTTTAATCAAGAATGCATTTTCTAAATAACTTTAAATATAATGATAATTTAAATGTATTCAAACTGTACACTACAAAAATGAACTGTTGTTTTTATTGTATAATACTGGCATTCCAGGTTCCAGTTTAGAGCCACAACATAAACAGTAATTAAACTGTAAAATTTCTAATTTTACATTTTAATACAGTGAATTTTACAGTTTTGAACTGAAACTGGGCTGTCAATATTATACTATAAAAGCAATTTTACTCTTTGCCTTGTGTAATTCGTTGTCCTATTATAATACCTGGTTTTCTAGTTCATACTAAATGAAAAAAAACAGCATGAAACTTAACGTAATATTGTGTTCGTTCACTATAATTGTGAAGCCTGAAACAGCGTCAACAAAAATCAGTCTCACAGAATTTCAACGACACAAGTTAAAACTAAAATATTTAAAATACACAATCACAAAATTAGATGAATGGACTTCTGTCTGGTCAAAACCCAAAGTAAGTTTTTCTACAATTTTCTGTTTCATATAAAAGTTTCATGTTCACAAAAACCAAAGAACTTTATTGTGTAAGTATATTTATCTGTATTTTTTTGGTGAACAACTTAAGATAGACCTATCTTTTCCGTTAAATACCCAATTTTCGCCTCAAAGAACAATTTTTGAAAGTGAAACATTTCCCTCGTCAATATTTTTGTATTGCTTATTTTCAGTTTATTTTTCGCCCTGATATTTATCATTTCTTTATTTCTCCCGATAAACAAATGTGCAATTAGTTTACAAATATCATTTTTATTTTCGGATCTGGCGCCGCATTCAAAACGCAAAAGTTGATGGAAAATCATTTCCGTCGCAATCAATGAATTAGGCATCAATCTTTCTAATGGATCATTTGCCTCATGTGCACATCCTGTTTCGAAGCAAAAAAACAAATAAATAGAAGTTAAAACTCAGTCGCATCGTTTACGAAATTTATGGTTTTCTTGTTCGGAAAATTCTCTAAGCTTTGAAATATCACAGAAAGGATGTGAGAAACCATGAATTATTTATGCGACACGAAATTTTTAAAACATAAAATAACATTTGACTATTGAAAATAAATGGTTGATATGCATAATTCAAGATTCTTCCTTTGGAAAAGGGAACATTTAAATGCATTGCAGCTCTAAAAAATAATAAAAAAAAGTGGAGGGAGAATATTGCTATTGTCTTTTTAATATATTTACATTTTTAATTATACGAAATGTTTAATCCATTTATTAAATAAGAAATTACATTCAATACCAAAACCGTTAGCTATCGATTGTACTTAAAAACTTATTAAACTGCTAGAATATTTGAAAAAAAATAAGGACTGGTAATCTTACAGACAGTTTTCGGGTGCTAATTTTAACTATTAGTATTCTTGCAGGGAGAAAGTAAGTAAAACGCTCTTTTTGTTTGTTTTATTTCCTTGTAGTTTACTTCATATTCTTCCTTTTACTTTGCTGTTTTATACTTTAAGTGACTCATCATATATTTTATTCAAAAGTAAAAACTTCAAAAGGTAATGAATAAAAGTTTTCTTTGTGCGCACACTCACTGAGGGAATTAAATTTACTGGGTAAGACGATCACTGGCTTGATAGAATTCTGAAATATATTTCAGATACGTATCATTAAAATAAGATCGTCTGTAGGACGAATATAGGAAAATTCTATCTTCCAAAAAAAATCTACATATTGCACAAAAAAATGTTTTGCTATTATGCCTTGTATTGTGCATATACTAACAATAAAAATTTGTAAAGCTCAAATATATGCATTAATCACTTCAACGTGTAAGTTTGATTTAATAAAAAAGCTGCTAAAACTACATTTTTCTCTCACACTTAATCTTCTGGATTATCTGCTGTATAAATTCTCTCATACTACACATTATTATTTCAGTCAAAAATGTTTGTATTCCCCGGAGAGTGCTGTGATCCATGCAACGTCATTAAACTTTTATAGAAGCAAAAAACAGTGATTTAAAAATTCCAGAATATATATCCCCCTTTTTTAGCATCATCAATAAATGTTTGTTTCTCATATCGCTCGAAGAAAAAAACACCTGACACGTATAACGTTACGAGTCCGTATTCTAATTAAGGAATCTAAGATCGGTATTTTTCACTGGTGCAGACATAATTCTATTTTTCTCAGGGTCTTTGGAAATCTTTTGTCGTTAAAAGGAAACAATTGGGTAAGCTTCTGAATAAGTCTTTCTTTTGATGTAATGATCATTATTTTCAATCCTGAGGGCGTCACTTGAATGAGAGCGGAAATACTTGTTAATGAATACAGATTCCTTGGATAATATTATAATCCGTCTTCTTCTGGAGATGTACATTGGTCGGTTTAAAAATGCGATCTTATAGAACTGCTCTGTTGTTATTTTCTATGTAATATTTTGTTTATTTTTACTCTATCCGTGTTGCTTTATACTCGTACTTCAGAAACATGCTCCTGGAATATCATAAAGTTTCTATACCGTTAGTACGTTAATTTGTTTTCCTGCTCTTTGCTGTTATTTAATGCTTTCTACCTATAAAAACAGCTAAAGTTTTTAGGGGAGAATGGAAGGTTTGAACAGAATTTTATTATTATTATTATTATTTTTTTTTTTTGATTTTTCTCTTAACATAGCAAATCTTACAAGTTAACATTATATGTTAAGCTACAAGCTTGGTATTTCTTAAATTTAATCGTTTTGTTTGCATTTTAAACTATCCTTTCAATGCAATTCACCGCCAACTCGGTTATTTCGATCCATGGGCTGCAGTTTCGTGCTTATTATGCACTCATCAGCATAGATCACGAAAGTAACCGATTTTGAGGCAAAAATCCTCTTCTAGGGCAAAGAGAGCCGAAAAAACTGGTAGCTATTGTGAAATTAGAATACCTCTCACTGTTTTATACCCGAGCTCTGCCTTAAAATTTACGAGTTGTACCGTACCAAGTGCGGTTGCTCGCTTTTCCCATTAGCTCCCAGTTTTTTTGGCTCTCTTTGCTCTATAAGAGAATTCTTGCCTCCAACTCGTTCACTTTAGTATTCAATGATGATGAGGGCATAATAAGCCCGAAACTGCAGCCCATGTATAGAAATAACCGTGTTGGCGATGTATTGCCTTAGCCCTTTAGGGGGTGATGTATTGCCTTAGCTTAGGGGTGGTTACTCACTACTTTATATCCTTTCGATGTAGGACTTTTCAACAGTGGGGCTTAAACCTCTAACAACTGGGACAACTTCCTCACTTGAGGTAACCTTGATATTCTGTTTAGCTCCATCATTAACACGTGAAAATTCCGCTGGTACCAAAGCGACACAACTATATAGTAGTAATGTTTTAAGTACTGTTCATGCAAGATGTAATCAATAAATTAATTTCCGAACAATTAACCAAATATGCATTTAATTGTGGTGTTGGTTACGTGAGGTCTGTTTTATAGATAACTTCATTAAGGTAAGAGACATTTGGTCTACAGCTACTATAAGAAATATACGATTCCTAATTGCTCAACTGTAGGTTTTGTGACCAAAATCCAGAGGACGCCAGGGGTTTGATAGAGGATCCTTCTATCAAGTGAAATTATGTGTTTTTTTATTGTCCTATCAACCACAATCCTTTTGATTGACGTTAGGGCGTTGCTTTACTCGGCCAATTGCAGTATTTCTCTTGGAGTTTTCCATACCCGTTACCTGATACCTCCAACGGCCACAATATAATTTTACAAGGTAGACGATTTCTCGTCAAAAGGCTGAAATGGCTTAGGTCTTAAAGTAAAAACAATAGCAGCTGAAGGAGTCAGTAATTGTCCTTGCCTTATGATAGGTGCAGAATATATCTCCTGTTCTGATCAGTGGGTCTATCTAACATCTATAATTGTTGATTTAAAAAATACCATTGAAACAAAACTGATGAATTAACATCTTTTAAAATGGTAACTATTTCAATCGCCATAAATTTAAAAGTCTCGTGAATTTTACTTCAAATCAAATTTTAGGTTCCTCCTCTAACCAATAAAAAATGGATCCTAGTGATATTTTCTCTAAAAACGATTGCACATTTTTATTTTCTTGGATAAATAAAACTTTTGCTACTTGCAAATAACTCCAAGAAAAGTATTATATTTAAATATAATTTTTTATCATCCTTGCTTTAACCAGACCTAAGTTTGATATAGGTTACATTTATCTTGTATTGTAGCAATGAAAATGCTTAAACACAGTGCAAACAGTACATTTACTTTTATTAGCTTTGACAGGATTTAGGCTGTTAAAATGTGATACAAAATGACAAACTGTTTTACAAAATAATTGATGTCAGACATAAATGAAGAACATACTATTCAGGAAAAACAGGACTTCATGCACTTTTTCAAACGATGTTATAAACAAACGTACCATACAATCAATGCGTAAGTTCAAATTACTTTGATAACATCAGGTGAAATGCTCTGATATAATATATACAAGCAATATGCAAATTTCATGTTGATAATTAAAGCTATACATTATTACCCTTGGACAAGCGAAACAAGTTTGAATTTGAAATCTTTCTAAATTAAAAGCAAACACGCTAAAACCCAAATCAAAAGAAAGCAATTACCATTTTACTTTAATTAAAAGAGGTGCTGCATTAGCAAGTTTTCGATGAAACTCCACTTAAATTTAAAAGCGTATTTTGCAATCAGCCAACATTCCAAAGTTCGCACACACAATTCAGCAAATTAATTTAATTGCAGTGTAGCTCGATTCTTTGAGTGAATATTTAAGTTCCCCGCTGTTTTCTCGGTGCTGCTTTCAGATCAGACGGTTTTGGCGAACGCTTGGTGAATAAACCGAGCGACTTCAAGGGTTAAATTTAAACATTTCCCTAACTGACGATATGTAGAATATTGATTTTTGGCTGTTTTGCATGAAACTTGGAATTTTTGTATTTTCTTTTTTTCTTAAATCCTGTAACAGTTATTACTCGGCATGAGAAAAGTATGCATGCTATTTCTGAAAACATTTACACTTTGCTTTTATTGCTTTGAATTCAGTTATTAATATTCAGAATTCATTATTTTTTGTAAAAATAATTATTTTTCTACCTTCGAACACTTTTGTTTCTAAAACACTAAAACTCTCTCTGCGAGGTAACTCTATAAAGTAAAGTTTAAATCTTTTCTGACTTTTCAGAAAAAAAATGGGTATTCAACTGGGACTAAACTTATCCATTGCATATTCCAATGAGGTAGATAGTCGTTAAAAACTCTCATTTCGCTTGTAGAGTTAGATTTTTTTTTTAATGTAATCGTTATTATTTATCTTTTGCCGGCTTTAAAATGCAAGTTTAGATTTTACACTGCAAAAAAATAAGCTAATGTTTTTACAGCATAATACTGGTAGCAGAGGTTTTAGTTTAAAACTGTAAAAGCACAGTAATAAACTGTAAAACTAGCTATTTTACAGTTTATTACTGTATAAACAACAACTATTTTTTACAATGTAAAAATATGTAAAGCTACATTCTTGAAACTTTTACTAGTTTTACTACTTAACTTTTACTACTTTTACTAGTTGTTTTTTTTTTTGGTTGACATTTTATGTGACATTTGACATTTGGCCAAGATTTTATTGGTCGGTTGGTTGGTGTCGTATCCTCAATGAGATTACAAATCATGGTGTGCTTGAATAGCCTTAGCTATATCAATGGCATTACAAGAGTACAAATATTTCTCTGTAGAGTAGTTTAAGTTATGAAGACCTGCAGCAACTGCAGGACTGTATTTTTATTTTTCTATTGATATGAATAAGTTGATTAATGTACAAAAGTTAGAGGCAATTAAATTATGAATAAGCAAGACATTAAGACGTGAACAATAAGGTGACCTTAGTTAGCACACCCGCCTTATTTAAAATTCCTTTTTCAAGAATTAAATATTATTTTAGAGAAGGTGATGTTCCTAAAACATATTAAAAACTCATATATCGATGAGTTTTAGAACTGCATGAAGAATATATGTGACGTCATTCTTTATTCATCTAATGATTAGTGTAAGTACACTAACTCTTGCTGCACGCGACAAAAATACTTTCCAGTAACTCACGTACTCAAGTAGTTTACTCGCTGTCGTTCTAAATTGAGATGTCACTAGAAATCACAAACACGTTCATATTAATGTGGCTTTTGCCCTCCTCGAGAGCATTGCGTTAATTCGCAAGCAGCAAAATGCGAAAATACACGCAAGGCAAAGGCATGTTAATGCAGATTACCGTAGAGGTCTCCATTGCTGCAAAAGGTGTCCTGATGTCAAACCATTTCTTTTCTCCCTAGCCGCCATTTAAGGTGCAGAAGCTAGTGACATAATTAATATTTATTTAATTTATTTCAAAAGGAATGTAGGTGCTTTTTGGAAATATAGGTGCTATGCATTAATAAATAGCTTGTTCTATGTTATATTTGTTTTTAATGTATTTAACACTAAAATTATGTTTAAACTGTGAGGTTAAGATATCACCCATAAACCATCAAAGTTACTATTGAATCTTTTTCTTGTATGTATTGATTTTTTTTTCAATTTTGTAACATTTGTTTCCTTTTTATTAGTTTAATTTCAAGTCAAGCGGGCTTTATTGGTATAATTTTACTTCTTTTTTGTTTTGAATAGACTTTATTGTAATATATTTTTTCTTTACTCTTTATTTCAATAAATGTTCTTTCGTTTATTAATTCATCTTCATTTCTTTCCATGTGCTATTTGCTTTTTTAATTTAATTTGAACATCAAGTGTGTTCATTTCAGTTATCTTGTTAATTTGAATTATTAGCGTTTTTGTCTGTTAATTTGGAAATGCACTTTCCGAAAAGGTTTTATCATGTTTTCCATTAAACGTCCTGAAGATTTTCTATGTTTTCTTTGGTAAACGTTGCTTATATTTATCACTACATTCAAAAAAAAAAAAAAAACTAGTAAGCCCAAAATAAATATGAGCAGTTGTTTTTTCTATTTGTGTCCTAATTTTTTATTGCAAAGATAAGCAGTTGTTTTGCAACTTTTTTGCAAATCACAAGGTTTCGATTCTTGTCTCGAAAACATCGCAATTTCAACTTTTCGGAAACATCTTTCAAATTGCCTTAAAAAAAATAAATTATAAGACAGATAAAGTTAACAATAAATAGATAAAAAAACAGAAAACCACGAATGTGTCTTTTTATTTCACTTAAAATAAAAGAAAAAAAACGTAAACTATTAATATCTTACATAGAGATCAAAATAACTACTCAAAATGCTGTTTTTTTGCCTTGTTAACAAAATCTTTATTCACGAGATTCTCATTAGCTGGTATATTTATTATTCAATTCATTATTTTTTTCCAGGGATCATAAATCTCACTGATACTTTTTACTTTCTTTCAATGACTAGAGCATCGGAAAGGGAAAAGCTTCGTCAAAGACTGAAGTTATTTATTTTCATTTCTCTGAACACAGCAGTTTTGCCTAAAGACATTTTCTCATTTTATGAGTATGGTAATGCAGGAAACAAAACTGTTATCGCAGAAAGTCTGTCATATATTTGTAGCCAAATCGGGTTGTTTCTTTGGTATAAATGACAGCTAGGAATTTGCATTCGCTTTCGTATCAGAATCGGGCATCTTTTAAGAAAACTCCCGAGATACTTTATTACTGTTTTCATGGAAGAATTTTGCCAGCTGTATGATTAAACCTTCCTTATTTCTTGTCATGCTCAAAAAAAAAAAAAAAAAAGATAAAATCCCAAAAAAGCGATTTTTTTTCGTTTTTACAGCATTGTCCTTTATTTCTGTTTGCATTTGTTTTTGTACCGGAGGTAAATTACGTTTATTATTTTAATGTTTATAGATTATAAAAAAGCTGTACGCATAAATAGCTTTCGTAACTTCCTCATTTTTTATTGGTCCTGACATTCATATATTTCAATGAAGAAAGAGATGTCGTGAGCATTTAAGAAAATATTATTAAAAAAAACCCTCAAATGATAGTTGCGAATTGTAACTCATTTTTAAGTTATAATCCATTTATAGTCATAAAACGGAGCAAAAATTAAAAGAAAAAGAGCTGCATGCTTTTCATGAAACTCATACTTGACTCTAAAACACAGCGGTACTTCATTTTTATGAAGCACTAGGCTACCAATCGGAAATTTGCGGTTCTGCCTACTAAACATGTATTAAAACTTTTCTAATATTTTGAAAGTATTATGCTATGTGTCATATGAGAATGTAAATATGAACTACGTTAAAACTGTTAAATTTGCAAGGTGTTACGAATTATGATTATACTACTCAGCCTAAAAAAATATTCTAAATGTTCAAAAGGATCATTTTCAAAGATAAAATATTTAGATTTAACCAATCTTTTATACTGGAAATCTTTTGAACTGATAATTTTTGGGTATGTATCTGATTGTTTTTTTTTTAACCCTTCACTGCACGATTTTTTATATTTTCATGAAAGAAATCATTTGTTACCTTTTAAATAGCCCTGAGTTCAGGAAAAATGAAGAAAAAAAATAATCTTAAAAATGTGCACCAAAAATGATGTTTTAATTGTTTGTTCTATATATGGCACAAAGCACATATCATATGCTTTGTATGCCGATAAGTGTAATAATCTACAATGTGTTTTGTGCCATAAGTGGAATAAACAAACTTTCCACTAAGTGTATTTAAACATTTTTAGAACAAAGGAAATAATGACTAAGCACACTTCTAACGGAAATGCAGACACTCTTTCTTTCAAGAGCAAGAACTGTAATACCTAGACTAGTGCAACTAACTAGTGCAGAAAAATCACACTAAACTGTTAAAGCAATGTTCCAGAAGGGGCACAAAGCTCAGTTTAACTGCATTTAAAAATCATAGGAATATATGAGGGTTTATTTGGTTTATGCCAGATCTGGCACACCGTGCAGTGAAGGGTTAAATATCTTTTTAACCGAAATGCAGTTAGAAAACTGATAAAACATTAAGTGTTTCATTACTCTGTTGGCAATTCTTTTCTCTGCAGCATCTCGAAAGGATAAGTATTTTTAAGTGTGCTTCAACCACTGGGAACTTTTTCCCGTACGTATGTTCACTTGAAATAGTTTAGAGAAATTATGTTCATCTTATGAATATGAATACAAGAGTCCTTTTTTTTTAAATCGAAACTTGCGGTTTCGTACCATGTTATTTCAAAAACTACAAATGAATGAATGGACAAAAGAATGATCTGTATTCAATGTTTAGGTCTTTTTCAAGTCCGATCTAGCTTTTCTTTTACTAATTTCCCACTTAAACAGGTTTCATTCATAAGCTTCGAAAAGGTAATACTTTGTCATATCCATGCCCTCTCTAGCGGCGTATACATTTGAAAAAATGTTAAACTAGTATTAATCAGAATTATTTATCTATGAATATTATAATTATAAATTAGCTTTGCCATTTCTTCCATTAAAGTTAGAAAAAAAATATATAAAATTTATTTTTCTTTCAACTTGTATTACCAGTGACTGTTCCATTTGTTGTTAGCAACGTTACATGTATTATGCGCATTTATGATTTAAAGCTGTAGAATGCCTAATTACATCAACTAATAAATGCCCGAGTTTGCCTTTATCGTTTCCTTTAAATTTATTAGGCATCAATTTCAGCTACTTCCCACAGCTCCGAGTTAAGTCGGTACTATTAACGCTCTCTTAATTTCATACGCATTCGTATTCCACGTGTATGTAAATATCCGAACGCACGAAAGGCTTTTGCTCTGTGCATGCGATTCGAGTGCCGTCAATGCAATTGAGACATTATTCGACACTGGGAGCTTGTTTCCATTAAGAGAACTTTTGTGTTGCACAAAATGCGCTGCTTTGAAACAATAGAATGTACAAGAATCACGCGAGGAAAAACATAACAAAAAGTATATTGGTTTGTAAATTGCCTGGCGGGAGGTAGAGCGGATTCAAAGCCAAACCCTTTTTCTTTCAAGAAGCCATTTTGGTTGTTGTGCCGAAATGACTTTTTTGCGGCGAAATCAGTATGGCGCCATTCTATTCCCCTCCCTGATGATTAACCCATTAAATGCCTAGCGTCCCTTTTTAGGGACGGTCCAAAAAAGGGTCTGAATTTCCCAAAAATGAACATTTCAACCAAATTATAGTGTTTAATGAGTACCTTGGTATTGTTTCAACTTGTTTTTAACAGATTGCAGCACATAACCATCGTAAAGTCTGTTCTGTAGCAGTTTTAATATGATCGTTATCAAAAATGACATCGTTCGCAATCTCAAGAAAAAAAGCTGAGTTTTCAGTGATTCCCAGCTTCCCAGTTTATGTTAATTGCTGATTTTATTTCTTCTTATAAAATGTCTTTTTAAATATTAAGTCGTAGGCAGAAAAAAATTTTAGTAAAAAAAGTATGTACCCTCTGGGGTCTATCGTAACTTTTAAGTGACGAATTTTCTTTCCTTAATGAAAAAATTATTTTTTAGATGATATTTTTTTAATTATTTTTCCTGTTCATTAAACAGTTTGTAACCAGTATACAAAATATTTTTGGAAAAAAAAATCAGACATTAATGGGTTAAAAACATTAGGTAATTTAGGGATTTTACATGCTTATATTTTCCTTCAAAATGTATTACGTATACACTCTTCACCCCTCCCCCTCCCCCCGGAAGACTTTTAAACAACGAAGCTGATGGTGATTTAGTATGTACAAGGTCCTTCACCCTTACTTCATAATCATCTCAATTGCTTTATATTGATCTATTTTGAATGAATGTCTCATAAAACATGACCTTTATTGAATCGTAGGAAGATGTATACCATTCGAAATTAGACCTACTAGCATATTCTTTTTTAACTTTTAAAGAAGTAACATAAAAATCTTCTAGGGCTCGACACTTAAGTTATGCAGCAATTTACAAATTGAACAATTGCATCATTTTCGATAAGTTCGATATCTGCAAAGGATGCAAAGCAAATGTGTAACGTTATTGGAAACAAATACAGTGGAGCCCACTCATTAGATTATCGGTTAAAAGAATATCCCGCTTAATAAGATGCATTTTTAATGTACCAAAACTTTCAATGCATTATTTTGAGCCCGGATAATGGAATATCCCGCTTTTTAAAATATATTTTCGTGGCAAAACGGCTGTTCCATTAAGCGGGCTCGACTGTACGCAAATACTTATATTTTATTATCGTGTACAGCAGATCAAGAATCTCGGTCACTAATAAATGAATCCTTATATTATATCCTCTGTATCTTTTATTACAATTTTGGACAGTTACAAATTTAATTAAAAAACCGTAACAGACTGCTCTATCTATAATTGTTTTTCATCACCTCATTTATGGCGTTTTTTCATACGCATACTTTAATTTTCCCTACTTCTAATTAAAAAAGTGTAAAAAAATATTGATGTGTTTTGATTGATAACACGTAAATGCCGCAACATAATTTATACTAATAATTAGGGATGCACCGATAAGAAAAATAGGCCGATTACCGATTACCGATTAATCGGCTATTGATTAATCGGCCAAGCCGATTAATGATCAAAATGATTATTTTTAATACTACCAATATCATCACCACTGTTTTCCATTCTTTTTTTTCTTTTTCTTTCTTTTACAATTCCGATTTTAGAAATAGTTACTACTTTTTTTGAGAAAAAAAATTATTTTTTCCTTACTCTCTCAAGATAATTTCAAAATTTTATTCAACTTCAATAAACCAATTTTTAAACCTTTGATTATTGTTAATAAAATTACGTTCACACATAACATATTTAACACGTTGTTAAGGGGTTACAGTACCTTTCTAACAAATTTCTTTAATTTAAGTGAAAAAGTTAATTCTTTGAAATATTTGTTTCTGTCCTTGTTTAAAAATCAATAATTTATTTTCAAACATCAAAAATTTTGAAAACTTTTTTTGAAAATTTGAAAAAATGTAAGAAAATTTCAGTTTTTTTAAAACCCTAAGGCTTTTTTGTTTCTGCACTAATTTCAAAATTTCTTTTTGCGAAATGATCACACGGAAAACCTCAACAAATCTGTGCATTCATTTTCTTATATTTTGATTAGAAAATATTTTGTGACCTTTTATGTAAAAAATTCTTAGAAAATTTTGTTCTTCGAGGTTTAACAAACTCTAAAAATTTTTGTAATTTATAAAACGCTTATTCAATGCACAGTTTTGTTAAATATATTATCCTGAGTGCAAAAAATATTGCTTTAAAGTTATATCTTTAATAGAAAAAATTCCTTAGCATTTCTAGTAACATAGAAACACTAAAAACTGATCACCGAGAAAAAGCACTTTAAAGTTTGGCTTTTCCATTAGAACACATAGCATGTATGCCCTAAAGTCACTCATAACTTTTGAACTAATTTAGCTAGAACAATGCTGTTTTTTTCTGAGTGTTTTAAATAAATTTTACTTTTGAAATAAGTAATAAAATTTTTTTTGGTCTTTTTGTCATTTTTGAGGTACTGTAACCCCTTAATTATGGTAACTAGACATGAAATTAAAAAAAAAAGAAAAAATAGGAATTATTTATTACTTTTGGTGTGAGAACTTCAATTTAGGAGATCTTTCAATTCAAATTTATTTTTCAATTATTAGAAGCCGCTAAATCAAGACTTATTCTTTGTGAAAATTAGAGGTTTTCAAAAAGCTTTATGATAAGAAAAAAAGTATTGACACATAAAAAATATAGCAAAATTGTCTCTATGTGTGCATTTATTCAAAACTGAAAAAATTAATTAACTAAAAAATTTATAATAACTGTGAGGATTATTTTTTTTTTATATTACCTTCTTGGAATTTGTTTTATTTTTACTCATTACACTCTCCTGCTACGCGTTGCACGTTTGTTTGAAAAAAAAAGTTCTTGTTTATAAATTTTTCAGCTTAGTTTCTTTTTCAAGGCACATAAAAAGTCATTTTATTTAGACCATAATTTGACTAATTATAAATAATATGAAATACTCATGTTTTTGTATTCCAATTTAAAAGTTCAAGAATTTAATTATTCCTAACAGTGTCATATGAATATCAGCCGTGTGGGCTATCTTTTAATATAGAATTCAGTTTTATTCACTGAATGAACTATTTGTTTGGTATTTACTCTGTACACTTTCATACTACATATTATAGTAAGGATTGCAGAAAATTATTTATTTACAGTTGATAATATTGCTTATCAAAATTTCTTGGTAAAATTATACTTTAAAACATAATATTTAAAAAATATTTTTCCGCCGATTAATCGGCAACATTTTACCGATTATTAATAATCGGCAAAGTGGCCGATTATGGCCGATTAATCGGTGCATCCCTACTAATAATATAAGTTGTAGAGTTTGTTTGTTTGTTTGCTTGAACGCGCTAATCTCAGGAACTACTAGTTCGATTTGAAAAATTCTTTTTGTGTTGAATAGTCCATTTATCCAGAAAGGCTTTAGGCTATAGGAGTTATTGTTATAACTAAAAACAATAATGTAAAAAATAATAAACTCTACGAAAAGAATTAGTTTCCTTTCTTCTCGAGAGATGGCACTCATAAAGAGTATTGCTAAGCTTTTGCAACTGTGGAGGCGCCCTCTACATTCAATGGTTGACAATCAAGCAGTTGCTATTGCCTTTTAATGTGGATTAGTTTCCACTCTTCATAAGGGATGTCGTTCGTTAAAATTATTTTTTTAGCAACTGTGAAGAGACGCTGGTTGACAAATGCTTTAGCCTCGAGAGTCTTGCTCTTGCCACATGGCTCACATCACGAAAAGGTTAACTTGTTTTTCAATGATAATCAGGTATATTATTTGTTTTGTAGGATTTTTCTATCAACTTTTGTCTTTCTTATTTCTGCATTGTTAGTATTTGTTCTTCATTTGTGGTTGTTTTTTGCAACTTTATTATTATAGTGTACCTCGGGTACTTAACTAAGCAAATAATTTAAAACCATAGTATATTTATATAGGATATTGTTTTCTTATTCTTTTGACCTTTTTTCTCATGTAATAGGTAGGTGAGTAGGTTTCAAATGAGTCAAACCTTCTTTTTTTTAAATGATTTAAAATAGTTACTAAATCTAAGTAAATAATATGATTCCTCATAATTTTGTAACGTTTTTACTATTTTGTATCATTGGTACTAAACACATAATTTTATTGCATAATATTTTTATATTGGGTAGTGTTTAATTATTCTTTTAACCCTTTAACTATCATGCCCGAGATAGTCTCGGGCACAGCTGGTTTTTGAAAATGTCACGCCCGAGTATTACTCGGGTTTTTTTTTTTTTTTTGAGGTCATCGTATTGTTATACCCGAATGTATATTGGGAGACGTTTATCAAACGCTTCATCTCTTTGTCAAACCCGACTGTTTCTCGGGTTTGTGCTTGGAAAAGTGTTAAAAATCAAAATAACTTGACAGTTAAATGGTTAACGTTTTTTTCCTTATAAAGCACATATATAAGTTGGCTTCAAATGAGTCTAACTTTTTTTAATAGTTGCATATAGTTACTAATCTAAATAAATAATTTGATTTGTCATGGTTTAGTACAACATGGGTATTTATCTAAACACATAATAAAAGTGCGTGGTATTTTTATACTGGGTATTGTGTTGAATAGTACATTTATACAAAGGTAGCCCGTTCAAAGCCGGGCCACGCCGCTAGTAAGTAATATAGATCAGATACACAAAATACTTTTAAAATGCATGATTTAAAAAAGAAGATTAACGCGTAAAATACTTATTCTAAATCCCCTTTGGAACCAAAATCTATGAAAACCCCTGGAATGTGAACTGATGCTAAAGGAGAAAAAAATCCCTTCGAATTTTGTGATTTTTAATCAAGAGTAAACTTAACAATTAGAGTTTGCGACATAGCACGAAACCAATTACGAGCTTTATACAAGGTGTCCACTCCAATCGTGGACCAATAGCTAATTTCTAAACCGTTAGAGATACGCATATAGTTTATTTAGGAAAAAATCTCCAAAATATGAAAGGAATTTTGGGTCTATTCAATGTTTTTCAAAAAATCAAATTTTGAAAGAGTTACGAAATTTAAATTTTTATACAGCCCCCCAGTCCTATCAATCATATTGAGTAAAACATTCTTGACACTGTAACGTTTAAAACTAAAAAAAAATCACTCCTCTACCACAAAAATTGACCGAGTTATGACGTTTTGAAAAATCAAGATTTTGCATTATTTCATGACGTCATCGAGAGATAGCTTAAGGGACCGTATGCGAAATCCTTCAAAATCTTGATTTTTCAAAACGTCATAACTCGGTCAATTTTTGTGATAGAAGAGTGATTTTTTTTTAGTTTTAAACGTTACAGTGTCAAGAATGTTTTACTAAATATGATTGATAGGACTGGGGGGCTGTATAAAAATTTAAATTTCGTAACTCTTTCAAAATTTGATTTTTTGAAAAACATTGAATAGACCCAAAATTCCTTTCGTAATTTGGAGATTTTTTCCTAAATAAACTCTATGCTTATCTCTAACGGTTTAGAAATTAGCTATTGGTCCACGATTGGAGTGGACACCCTGTATAAATATACAATACCGCAAGCAACAATTCAATATTGATTAAAGAACGGTACATTTTCTACTTCTGAGCTCTATTGTGTTTAATATCGTTAAGCTGTTCCCAAAGTACAGCTAAAGATAGTACTTTATATGTATTACTCTTTCTATACTAAATATGTTATACTCGTATATAACAATGCAGAGTATATAGCTAGGGATAAAAATCTCAACGATGCCATAAACGTAGATATAAATCAGAACCCCTTGTGTTTTATGACGTCCGTATAAAACACAGAAGAAAGCGGGTTTTTCATTCTGGATGGTAGAGGAATTGCGTGGGCCATACGCACCCACCATGATGCCAAGATAGGCCTAATC
>JAXGGA010005509.1:0-77650 GCA_038373865.1 Uloborus plumipes
ACGATAAATTTAGAATGGTATCCTGTATTTTAAGGAAAGGACTCGATTTCTCATTTGATTGACAGGTGCCATCTTATCACGGTTTTTAATATTTCATTTGACTAATTTTAATAAGGCTTGGAGTTTGGATTGTTACAAAAACAAATACATTTTTAAAATTATTAAGGGAAAAAGAACGAAATAAAAACGTAACCATGGTAACAACATGAAAAGTTGATTTCCGTTGATAAAATAATTCATTTCATCTCTATTTTCAAACAAATTTTATTCGCGAGCAAAGCCATTTTAGAATCGTTTGGCTTGCTTTACTGAAGGTAAGCCTTGAATTTCGGGATTCTAAAAACAATTGTTACAGCTCTCCTGATGATCGTAGAAACTTCGAAAAAACGTCATTTTGTGCAGAAAATTTCAAGCTTTCGAATGACATAAGACTTGAAAATGTGTATGGAATATTTCTTCCCTATTTTATCGAATTTCCTCTAAGAATTCGAATAGAAAAAGAAAGAAATGGAATGTTCGAAAAATCGCTTCGAGGTGCAAAACTACATGCTACGAACTAATTTTGTGCCAAGTGGCATGAAAATCGACCGAACGGTTTTGGCGCTACGCGCGTAACAGACAGACAGACAGAAAGAAAGAAAGAAAGAAAGAAGGACAGACAGAACCACCTTCAGCTTTATTATTAGTAGAGATAGCGTGAAAGCTACTTTTTTAATAAATTATATTTTCACACTGTTGACTAAGCGCAAAAATCACCCCACCCTCCCCCTGGGGAGATTGGCGTCAAAATTTAATCGATGCTTGCTTCCTTATTGGGTTAGTGTTATTCCGACTTTCATTTAAATCTCAGCAATATTTCCCGAGATACAGTAGGTGCAATGACAAAATAAGCACTTTTGATCGCTCCACCCCCTTTGAGATATTGACACACAAATTAAATCGGCTCCTGTACTCAGTAGGGTCTACCTATGGACCAATTTTCGTTTGATTCCGCCGGTTATTTCCTGAGATATAGCAGTCACCCCCGCGCAGAACACGTGCGATTGCTCCACCCCCCTTCGAGATATTGACAAACAAATTGAATCAGCACCTGTACTCAGTAGGGTCTACCTGTGGACCACTTTTGGTATGATTCCACCGGTTACTTCCTGAGATATAGCAATCACCCTCGCGCAGAACATGTGCGATTGCTCCACCCCTTTTCGAGATATTGACAAATAAATTAAATCAGCACCTGTACTCAGTAGGGTCTACCTAGGGACCAATTTTCGTTTGATTCCGCTGGTTACTTCCTGAGATATAGCAATCACCCCCGCGTAGAACACGTGCGATTGCTCCACCTCCCTTGGAGGAATTCGCTAAAAAAAGTCAGGTGCACCAGTTCACATAGTGGTACATATGTGCAAAAATTTTTGTTCGATTTCATGCAGTAGTTTTTGCTCTAGCGCGGCCACAAAAACTGGTCACACACATACAGACTCACACACAGACAGACATTTTCCAAAAATGGTCGAAATGGACTCAGAGCATCTCAAAACGTGCAAATCCGTCAAAATTCGACATTCGAAAATTTTCACGAAACCAATACTTTCTTCTATATATTAGATATAGAAGAAAGTAATGAAAATACAAATTTATGCACCAAAACTGAACTTTTAGATAGATCACTGCATATTTACTTTCTAAACAATAACGTCTATATTAAATACACACACAGTAAGCGCTACACCACAAAGCAATTGAGTATCAAACTCTCTTCAAATAGCTCCTAAAACTACTTTATAGTTCCTCTAATAGATGGCGCTAACTCTTAGGGCCCTGCTCCACATCAGCGTAAAACGCGACCGAAACCGAAGGCAGAAACCGAAAATCCGGGTACTTTCCATAGGAACACTATGTAATCCACTTTACGTTTCTGCTTTACTTTTCTGTTTTACGTCAATGTGGAGCAGGGCCCTTACAGATATTTAAAAACCTTTTAAGAGAGACATATATAGAGCTGACTGATTAACAAGACTTTCAAATTTTGCCTGAAAAAATGCAGAAGTTATCTGATTTACCATGGTGTGTTTAATGCACTCTCAGTCAGTAGTCTCCAAATGATTAACTTTTTAAAGAATTGAAGAACTTGGGAGAAAAAGATCTTCCTCTTGTGTAATCAATAATATACTTTAATGATCATTAATCTCAAAAGCGTATACTGCTTCAATTATTTCACAGAAAAAGAAACAAAATATATTTAAAAGCAAAGTATTTTTATTTCATAAACGGAAAAGTTGTTTCCAATACGATCTTGAAATTTATGTTGTGGACTTAGCGAATCAAATTATTATATTTGACCCTACTGTGACTTACAAAAAATGGTCCAGTAAGAGGTTCTTTTAGATAACAAAAAAGAAGCAAGTTAATCATTATAATTGGGATGAACTAATTTACAAGTGCTGATGAAGAGACTTGTATTTATTGGCCTCGAAGCGGCTGTTTGCTGAGTTTTCTAACTCATTTTTATTGTTTTTAATTGTCTCATTTTACTTATTTCATTGTACAAAGTTTTTGACTTTTTTTTTTTTTTTTTTTTTTACAATTTTTATAAAACATTTTCTCTTTCAAAATTAATTAAAAAAAAATAGGTGAGGATCTTGGTCACATAAGGAAATGAAAAGCTTTTTATGAATTTTCATTGGTAACACTTAAGTTGCAGAATTTTAATGTTTTGAAAAAATCTTTTTTATTGATAACTAGCTACTTGGCCCGGCTCTGCACGGGATCTATTTTGAGGAAAAATGTCATGTCAATAAACGCGTGTGTCTAAAAGTCCCGATTAAATTAAAGTCAGTAGTTTGTTAGAAAGCAGTACAAAAAATACATCAAATCCAAAAAAAAAAAAAAAATAAATCCGTCCGTTACTGGAAAAACCTAAAGCATAAGCAAGAATTTTATTTGTTTATATTCAAGAAAAAAAAATGCCAACACCTTTTTCTCATTAATAATTTATTTCACCCTATTTAATTTTTTTCATGCTCGTGCAGATGCTTTTTATAAATCCAATTTAAAATGGACATTTCCAAATTTAAAAATGCCCATATCTTTTTTCAGGGTGGATATATCGATTAGTGGTTTTAAAAACCTTTGGAAAGGAAACTTTCCTAACAGACATTTTTTGCGTTATTTCGAATGAGACCAATATCAAGAAGATCCGATAAGTATATCGCTAGATAGAGCCATTTTTAAGTCCTTTTTTCGAAATTTGAACGAATCGGTACTTTTTTCCCGCTCAAAAACCATCCTATGATCCTTCCCAAAACAACCCAATGGGACCCAAATCTCTCCCTACCAAATTTCGTCCAGATCCGACGTAAACTGGATTTGTGTAAGATTACACACACACACACACACACACACACACACACACACACACACACACACACACACACACACACACACACACACACACACACACACACACACACACACACACACACACACATATTCTTTGTTTTATTTATGTGGATTATTTAACATCTAAAAATTATTTAACCTAATTTTTTTAATAACTGGTTTGTTCTTTATTTAAAGCTGCCAGAAATTTTCTAATTTAATTATGCGACAAAAACAAGTCTTTCTGATTTTTCTTTGTTTGCATGATAACAAAGGAGTACACCTGTTTTACAATAGTATACAATCATATTACCAAAAAAAGGTAAAGTTCTTGCAATTTCTGCATCAAAGGTAAAACACCAATACTGCTGCTTAAATATCGCTGAGTGATATTCGGAAAAGGTCTTGTAAAACACTGTAAGCAGGGCAAGACATTTTTGCACAGGTAAAGAAGCACCGTTCCAGGCTTTTGCTACTAACTTGCACTTTGCTTCTGTTTTTTCCAAAAATAGTCATTAAATGAAAAAATGCAACAATAATATGTAGTCATAAATTGTTAAGATACAATTTTAGTCGTATCATATGAATGCGGATTACAATTATGCCTTAAATATGCAGTATTTATCGGAGAAAAATGCTTCAAAGTTCAATTCTTTTTCATATATGAACAGAAATTAATGTAACTGTTTTAAATACTTTTAAAACATCTTATTTCTAAAGAGATCAATGTATAGAAACCAAAATGTATAATTTTAGTGATTTTATTAGTAAATTCACATTTTTATTCATTTATTTAACAACCTTGCTAAGTGAAATCAATGAAATTTAAAATTCAATTTCAAAGCCTTTTGTTATTTCACAAGTGAACATTTTCTTAAATATTAAGATTTATGTATGCAAATTATAGAAGCATAACACTTATTCCTCTGATTATGTCGCATATGCATTTTACGCCGCTTAGGTTATTTGTTTAGTTGGAAATGAGCAACATTTGCTTTTGTTTGTGAAATATAATATTGATATACACAACCCCATGCATATTTTATGTAACGGGAAATAATGCCTCTTTAAACAGCTTTCAAAAATGACTGTTCCTCCCTAAGAGATTAACTAATTTGCTAATTAGTCGATTTCATTACACATTTCATGTGGTAGTGTTATTTTTTAGTACATTCGTTTTCGCATATATTTGTTTTTAGGAGACGTTTCTTGTCAATTTGCAAACCTAAAGTTAAATTTCCAAAATTGATTCATGTGAGTATGGTTTTTTCTGTCCTGCATTTTCTTTCAAATGTTTTTTTCTTAATTTTTACTAAGCTGTCTAAAAATACATTTAGGTAGCTATTTACTTCAGTGAAAGAAGTTTTAACAGTTTTTCCTCATGGAAGCAAAATATGTTTTCAGTTTTTCAGAGCCCTGATAAGCATACATTTAGTTAATTAAAATACCTTGTAACTACACTTGTACATCCATATTTTTTGTTTGTAAAATAGACAGTAGTAAACAGCCTTTTGTCAGGTTTAATTACCAGGCTTTCTAAAAATACTTATTTTTAACAGCGGTTGGAAAATAAATGTTTTTTTTTTTACTTCTAAATGTCCAAGAATACTTGTAGTCGTTTAAAATGGCATTTTTTTAGAATATTTTTAAGCTGCAAAATTTTTTTTTTCAATATGTACTTCGAAGGAAGTGGAATTAATTTCACATTTTGGTGTTCTACATTCTGTTGTAGAAAAATTGTCAGCATATGTGTATTTTTACTTGCTAATAAAGTATTTGCGCTTGCAAGATAGAGCGCAAAACTTCTTCTTTTACATCAATTTATTATTTTCTCAAAGTGTTTTTTTTTTTCAAAAAACTTAACATCATGCATATGAATAGAATAATGCTTGGGCACAATATGATCAATTTCGGTTATTCTGGGGGAAAATTGACATTTTGTCTCATATGCGACAGATTAGTAGAAATCTTATTAAAATCGTAGAGTGGACAGGTTTTTTGCCTTGAAAACTGCACATGAATGTACGATTTCTTAAACCAAAAATGTTGTTTATGAAATTTTAAATTTAAGCTTTGTATGAAATATATAGCTGTTACGTGCAAAATACATTGACTGATTTTAAGTGAATAGATACTGTATTTGTTTCGTTTTGAAACCAAGACTAAAAAATATAATGAATAGGAAAATAAAGTATATTTTTAAAAACCGCAACGATAGAATTTGCTAGAACTGAAAAGTCTAAAACTGATGCTCAAAAATGAGACCTACATCATACAGTTTGACTTTTGAATCAACAAACTCGATTGCTTGAAAAATATTATCTTTGCTGCAAATAAATACCCATACAGTACTTCAACGCGCATTACCACCACACTCCCAAATTTATTCTAGTGGAAGCAAAACATACGCCACTTTTATACCCGCACAACGTTATTTTCTAAATTACATTAGCATCTGAAGTGCCGTGCTACACAATCAATCAAGTTTTATAATTAGTTTGTGTGTGTCTCTTGTTTCTGAAGCGCTTTAGTAATGCAATAGGCTGCAGTTGAAAGCATTAAATCGCCAGATTATCATGAAATATGTCGGGTTATGATGATTGCTTCATATGAATTGCGTAAAAAATGGGAAGACATGAGAGAAATATTACGCCAAGGTTTTCCTGAAGTCAGAATAAAATTAGAGTTTTTATTTCAGGATTTTAATCAGTTAAAGAAAGAGCATAATTTTTTGTTGTATTGTTTTAAGATTTATGATTAAATTCACTGGTTCAAATGTGAAATATAAAACAATGCATGGTATACAGAAAATAAACAACGTTACAATGTACAAATGAGCAGGGATACCTGCTCATTTGTGCATTGTAACGTTGTTTATTTTCTGTACATCTTTAGCACAAAGGTATTTGTAAACTTTAATGCATGTTATGTTTATTTAAAATTTTGTATCCATTAACATGTTCCTTTTCTATATAGTGATTGCTAAATTGATTGATTGCTGAACATTTAATAGTGAGTGGTGTTTCATATTGAATAAGACACCAAAGAAAAAAAAACATTCCTGTAATTTTAATTTCTTTATTTCAATAAATCAAATTTACAGTCGAACTACAGTTATGCAAGCTTCTGTACATGGCTCATGTGTGTCCTTTCGGTGAAATGAAAAATATCAGTTTGGTTTTCCAATTCTTGCTACACTCGTTATAACGAATTTATTATGAATGATTTGACCACTTTATAGTTATTCGTTGAATCCTGGCATTGCGTTCATTTTGGTACTACATAGGTGTTTGTACCGCCATTTGTATAGCATTTTTTTTACAAGCGGAGGCACAAATACTTAGTGTTTTACAAAGTCCATTGAAAAAAAAAAAAACAAGATGTTATGTCTGAGGATGTCTGTGGCCAGTAAATAATATAGTGTTTGGCACAATCAGATCCAGGCTTGGAGTCAATTACGAGAAAATGTAATCGATTACGATTATGATTACGAGCATAAAAAATTGGAGATTACAAGTACGATTACACGATTACTATTACAGTCCTCCGCCAAATCACAATTACGATTATATCAACGATTAGATTATGCAAAAAATGTATTCGATTATGATTATTATATGCCGATTACGATTTCGATTACACGATTACAGCTTTGGGAGGAATACATATATTGTATACTGAGGATTCAAAAATTTTTGTTAGGGGGGTCAAGTTTTAGTGCACCTTATTAGTTAAGCAGAAAGAAAGCCTAGTATGTAAAATTTCAACCATCTTTAAACTATCATACAATGCACAGCAAGTAATATTTTTCATCATGTTCTGTTAAATTAACCATTTATTTATTTTAGTAAAAATTTACGATCACGAAAAATATAAATTGGCAATTTATAAATTGTCTACATGTAATCAATATTGGAATTATAAAATTCTTAAAAATAAAATTATCAAGAGAAATTTTTATAAAATTCTCAAGTAAAATTTATTATTTTTGAAACATAAAAAATGTTTTAAAAATCTATAAATACACAACTTTTTCTTCTTTTATATACTTATTAATTAAAAATAATATAAGCATTAAAATATAATGCATTCACTAAGATGAAATTATATGCAAAAATATTTCGCAAAAAAAGTCAGATTACACGATTACAAGGCTAAATTAATATTTTTGAAAGAAAGATTACGATTACGATTACACAAGCAGTGCTTGATTAAAATTACGATTACACAAAAACGAGCGTCCCATTTCCAAATTATGATTATGATTACGATTACAAAAAAATGTAATCGATAACGCGAATTAAGATTACGTAATCGGCGATTACTCCAAGCCTGGTCAGACCACATAGTAGAAGATAGATATGAAATTGGTCGGTATCCACTTTTTGGTAATATGACACACGCACAAACACATTGTATGATTTATCCTACGTATATGACAGACTCTTGGTAAATAGTGCATTTAGCTGCGATTTGAAAACATACACATTTTCTGATGTTGCTATAGAAAGCGATTACAGATTTAGTGTTTATTAGTTTCGGAATTTGTGCTATGCTATTAATTGTCCTTCTCTCTGTGAAACTCCAAGTAAGAGGCTAGATTAAAATGCAATTTAAGAATAGAAAAATAATCGTTCCTATAATTAACTTTGATACCAAACAAACAATATCAGTTGTTCAGACAAAAGGAGTACTTGGGGTGCCTTCCGTCTCATATTAGTTGATTCATTTGAGTAAGTTCTCACTAACATATTTTCAGCTAAATTTTTTTTAGAGTTCAAAATATGTACTACTAGTTAATAATATTACCTTCACTGGAATTCCTTTTTTAAATTCCGCAACTGGACATGATTTAAGAGATTAATCAATCCAATTGAGAGATTAATCAATCCACAAAATAGATTTTATCGTGTAACAGGGCACTTGAGTACTCAGTTTAGTTGCTTTTTAACTTTCTAGGTATACACTGAAGTGACAAAAGTCATGGGATAGCAATATGCAAATTTTCAGATGGCAGTAGCATCGCATAGAACAGGTATAAATGCGCAGTGCTTTTACAGAGCTTTCATTTCTGTTCAAGTTATTCATGTGAAGAGGTTTTAACGTGATGATGACCGCACGACGTGAATTAACAGACTTTGAACGCGGAATGTTAGTTGGAGCTAGACGCATGGGTCATGCCATTTCGGAAATCGTTAGAGAATTCAACATTCCCAGATCCACTGTGTCAAGAGTGTGCCGAGAGTATGAAATTTCAGGCATAACATCCCACCATGGACAGCGCAGTGGTCGACCGCCTGCACTTAAAGATCGAGACCGGCGACGTCTGCAAAGAGTCGTAAATTCTAACAGACAAGCAACACTGCGTCAAATCACCGTAGAAATCAATGTGGGACGTACAATGGACGTGTCTGCTAGAACTGTGAGGAGAAATTTGGATTTCTTGGGCTATTCCAGCAGAAGACCGACTCGAGTGCCTTTACTGACAGAACGACATCGCTTGCAGCGACTCTCGTGGGCACGTGAGCATATCGGTTGGTCCCTAGATGAATGGAAAACCGTGGCCTGGTCCGATGAGTCACGATTTCAGCTGGTAAGAGCCGATGGTAGGGTTCGAGTGTGGCGCAGACCCCACGAAGCCATGGACCCAAACTGTCAGCAAGGCACTGTTCAAGCTGGTGGTGGCTCCGTAATGGTGTGGGCTGTTTTTTCATGGCATGGACTTGGTCCTCTAGTGCGACTGGACCGAACATTGACTGGAAATGCTTATGTGCAGCTACTTGGAGATCACTTGCAGCCATTCATGGACTTCATGTACCCAAACAACGATGGGATTTTTATGGATGACAATGCGCCATGTCACCGGGCCACAACTGTTCGCATTGGTTTGAAGAAAATTCTGGACAATTCCAACGAATGATTTGGCCGCCTAGATCGCCCGACATGAATCCCATTGAGCATTTATGGGACACCATCGAGAGGTCTGTTCGTGCCCAAAATCCTGCCCCATCAACGCTTTCACAATTATGGACGTCTATCGAGACAGCATGGCTCAATATTCCTGCAGAAGACTTCCAACGACTTGTTGAAAACATGCCACGTCGAGTTGTTGCACTTCGCCGGGCAAAAGGAGGGCCGACACGATATTAAGAGGTATCCCATGACTTTTGTCACTTCAGTGTATACTGGATCTTTATTGCAATCGTTGAAAGCATTTTAACTACATTTCATTCAACAAAATCTATGTTAGTCGTTTTCATATGTTTTTACAGAAAAAACTCAAATTATGTTTCCTGTTTAATATCTAGATATGACTTCTAAACCAATCTTTAACTAAGCTAATTTATCCGACTATGTTGATACACTGCTCGACATTGAAAATGCAACACCAAGAAGGAGTGGTCAGAAATTGATGAAATTTGGTAAGAAGACAGAGACAGCATGGAACAATAAGTGATATTTATTTCAAAATAAATAAGCAAAATTTAGAGCGAGGACGGCATCGGCTCAGTAAGAAGTAGGACCACCGCGGACAGCGATGCACGAAGAAACACGTCTAGGCATGGAGTCAATATGCCTGCGGATGGTGTCCTGAGGGATGGCACTCCATTCCCTTTCAACCATTTGCCACAGTTCGTCCTCTGAACGAGGCAGTGACAGGTTCTGCAAACGGCGTCCAATCACGTCCCACACATGTTCGATTGGTGACAAGTCAGGAGAGTATGGTGGCCAGGAAAGCATCTGTACACCTCGTAGAGCATGTTGGCTGATTCGAGCACTATGAGGCCGGGCGTTATCCTGTTGAAAAATTGCGTTTGGCAGACCCTGAAGGTAGGGCATTGCCACCGGCCGCAGTACATTATCTACATATCGTTGGGCCGTCATAGTGCCCCGAATACGAACTAGAGGTGATACGAAATTGTATGCAATAGCGCCCCAAAAAATTATGCCACGTTGTCGCGCTGTGGGGCGTTCCACAGTTACTGCCGGATTCGATCTTTCTCCACGTCAACGCCACACACGTATGCGATGACCATCGCTGGACAAACAGAAGCGGGATTCATCTGAGAACACTACGGTTTGCCATTCTGCCATCCACGTCGTTTTGTTCTGTCACCATTCCAAACATTGGAGTCTGTGCTGTGAGGTCAATGGCAGTCTTCTTAGTGGGCGCCGTGATTGCAGGCCACGTGCAACCAGTCGACGGGAAATGGTTCTGGTCGACACAGAAACATCCAGGGAACCTTGCACGTGCTGCAGAATCGACGTACAAGTGACTTGCGGGTCCGCCACAGCTTGTCGGTGAATCCGTCGATCCAAGCGGTCTGACGTCCCTCTGGCTGCACCTGCACCCCTCAATGTGGCTACATTTCCTCTTTCCAACCATCTCCGACACAGCCGATGCACAGTGCTTGCATGCAGGTGGGTATCAGCTGCAATTTGACGTATGGACCAACCTCCCCTTCTCAGTCCGATCACCATACCCTTGTAAAGTCGTCTGTATGCTAGAAGTGTCTTCGTTGAGGACGGCGTGGCATTTCCTCCTATCACACGTATCCTTCGAGACAAAAACCAAATTTCTCCGATAATTAGTCTGGCAGAAAAACCAACATGAACATAGCCCACTTTTCAACTTCATTCTCTTATATCTTACTTCACGTGCGTCGGAGAGCTGCGCATTTCATATCATTTGCATAACTCAGTGACGTGCGTCTACGGTAAAATTTGCATGAATTTCTGACCACTCCTTCTTGGTGTTGCATTTTCAATGTCGAGCAGTGTATTATTTTCGAGAACTCGAAACAACAAAGTAAAACAAAATAATAAAAATAAACTAACTGGAGAAACTCTCGTGACGCCGTTTCATTTTTAAAAACGCATGCAAGGGATATAGACAGAGTAAATATTTGAGCGATGCACTTGCAGGAATTTCTAGCAAACGGATTGTCTTATTTTGGATTCAATTATCGGTACGAACGTCCGTTGTTTATTGCGTCTTTGTTTCAAAGATAGAATACAGGTCATTCTTTTCCGAGGATTTTTCGAAAATCTATTCTTCCAATTAAAGATGTTGTCAATAGTTTTAATGTGAAGCCGTTTTAGGGGAATGAACTGCTTTCTACTCGGTGAATGATAGTGGAAAAATCGTTCTATTGTTTTACGAAAGAGAGCTAAATTGAAGCGATTATTTTCCTTAAATATTAGTTATTTGCATGTGAGAAATAATAAGGACATTTTTTTTTAAATATATATTTTTATTTATTATCGAAATTTAATGTGACTTAAATTACGCATCACAATGTTAAAATCTCTCAGAAATGGTTGCAGGTTAATGGTTACAATGGCTCTTACTTGTTTTCTTTTCTTTTTTTTTAATCCGGGTACATTCTCATTAACAGCACATACTGATGGTTTTATGTTTTTGGTTGAAAATTTTTTGAGAGTTTAAAATTATTTACTACCAGTTAACTTTATTATCTTTTTCTGGAATTATCTTTTTAAATCTAGATCAAATTAGTTTCAACCATCAGTTCGTAGACTCTTAAACTGTGTCTTCTTTTGCAAAGACTCTATCACCAGTACACCATAAAGCTGAGTTAGGTCTCCAGCAAATTTCCTATGCAATCGCTGAATTATTGTACCGTGTTTTTAGTGGTGGGATATGTGGCCATGGTAGCCCGATCGGTAAGGGGTCGGACTCTAGCGTGTAACCATCGGTAACTGGAAGGTCCCGGGTTAGATCCTATCTAATCAGAGATCCATCGTCGTTACTAATGGTTGTTGGGCGAGGAAAATTAAGGGTCATGGTTACAAAGTCCTCCAAGTGAAACAATACCTCTGGGGGCGCTCTTCAGGGATCCATCCCAGTTAAACCACAAAGTTGTGGTAGGTAAGGGGGACTCTGGAGAGTGATGTGAAGTGGTGGGATATAGTGACGTATTACTTTCCTTTTAATTTTTAAAAATGAAGCAATAACCTACCATTTATGTTCCAAAAAAAAAAAATACTTTAATGGCTGCTCTTCTGGAAATGTGAAAAAAGTTAACATAACATTTCATTTTTAGTTTTCATTTAGGTTGAAAAAATTTTATTGCATGCTATTAAGAATTGATGCTTGTGGTGATGCATATTTTGTGTCTAGCAATTGAAAATCGAACATTCTTAAATGTTGATTTATCATTTATTTCGATATACAACAAATTTTTAAAAGTTTATATTTTCTTTTTTCTTGGACCTAAGTATAAATCCTAGTTTTGCTTCTTATCTTATTTCCAACATGCATTTCCTGTAATGTTTTTCCTATGCAGGCTGTTTAACCTATATATAGAGAGAGTGAGAGAGAATAATATATAGCAATTATTCTAAGTATAATTACTTTGTTGTTATTAATTAGCACAGATTATTTTGTTTTGTTGACATGCAAGTTATTAGAATTCTTGCGTAACAACACTTTCTCATTATGTCGCCTGTAAACATTCTGGACAAAATTAATGCTTTAAGAGCCTGCTATTCTTCATATGTATTTGCATGACGATGTTGTTGAATTCAGTCAGAGGACGTCGCGTAAATGTTTTAGCTTTGTATAACTTGCAGGTGAGTGGGTCACAAACCTTAGACTTGTAACGCAAACTTGGAAAAAAAAACCGTCTAAAATAAAATTAAGTGTTTAAAGATAGCAATTAGTTTCAAAAAATAAATAAATAAATAAATAAATAAATAAATAAAACAACAAGTTTTTACATACATACATTTTGCCGCCACACCTTTTTTTTTATAACGCAAATTAGTACTATCAATGAAGACAGAAATAGTTGCAACATTGAACATTTTCCACCATTTGAACTTGGATATTCTTAAACGTTCACATCATTATTAAATGTTGTACATTTTACATTGTAATGATGATTTTTTTTATTCTATTGTCAAATTTCATGTAATGTACATGCGAGCAACTGAAGTAAGTATGTTCATTAATATTTATACAAAGTTGAAATGAATAAGAAATGATTTTTCCGACAACTCAATTGCATACTTTGACACTTTGAGCATATGTTCGTATACAATAGAAATACTTCCAATTGACAACTGTCGATTAACTTGCCTCATTTATCAGACCAATTTGCTATGCAAAGCATTTGTTCTTATCGTCTGTAAAACAATTGTTTAAATAAATATTGTCTGCGTTTAATTTTCACATTTGTATACATTGTTGGATAGAGTAAAAATAAACATTTTGGAAATTATCTTTGTAGTGTAATCAAATGGAAATATCTTGAGTTTAATTTTTATGAGAGGTATATAACACAAAATCTTTGTTACCGCAAGTAATGTTTGTAAAACTGCAAAACATTGAACTTGGAATAAGGAACTAATATGAAGTTAAGGTAGGCATTTATAAACCTTAAGTGGCTCTGAATTGCAATAAAGTAAACTTTATTTTCTAGCTTAAACTGGCCTTAAGTATTTACTAAAGTGTTTCTTAAAAGTATGAAGAGTATCAGAAAAGTATAATGAGAACTACATACTCACTCCCCTTCAAAAAAAAAAAAAAAAAAAAAGGTTAACACTACGCTGTAAGAGATAGCGCGAAAGGAACAGTTTCAATGTATCTTTCGTTTTTTTTTCTTTAACGCAAATTAATATTAAAAGTGCACAACAATGAAGTTCTGTTGCTTAAAATGCATTGTTCTGCTTCCTCACATTCTGTTGCAATTTGTATGCGGTTCTCAGAAACTTCAGATGTTCACAAAGAAAGTGCGCTGCTTAAACCTCATATAAGCAAGTGCTTCTCTAGGGTTTAACAACAAAATGATGTTGATTCTTGACAAAACTTGTTCCAGAACGACCGAAAAATCAAAATGCTACAAAAGAAAAAAAATAAGATTTCGATAAAAATTAACTTTGCTACATTAACGATAAGATTGAAAATGAGCCAATATTTTGAAAAGTGCCAATTTGAAGTTGGAGTTTCTTGATTAAAAAAAATTTTTGAAGAAAAAATTAATATTGGATTCTAAGTCTAAATTGGGTCTAAATGCAAGAAAATAAAAGGGGGGAGGTCAAGGAAATTATTTACCCCTTCCTTAGATTACTCACTTTTAAGCCGTTACAGATCTGATGAGTGTTACAGATATGATGTTAATATGAGCGACATATCTGAGTTAATGCCTTCAGACTTCATTAACATCTCTAACAATGATATCATTTCCTTGCATTTTTAACATAGAATTAAGATAATCATATTACATACAGGGTGTCCACTCCAATCGTGGACCAATAGCTAATTTCTAAACCGTTAGAGATAAGCATGTAATTTATTTAGAAAAAAACTCCAAATTACGAAAGGAATTTTGGGTCTATTCAATGTTTTTCAAAAAATCAAATTTTGAAAGAGTTACGAAATTTAAATTCTTATACAGCCCCCCAGTCCTATCAATCATATTTAGTAAAACATTCTTGACACTGTTACGTTTAAAACTAAAAAAAAATCATTCTTCTACCACACAAATTGACCGAGTTATGACGTTTTGAAAAATCAAGATTTTGCATTGTTTCATGACGTCATCGAGAGATCGCTCCCTCTTGATTTTTCAAAATCTTGATTTTTCAAAACGTCATAACTCGGTCAAATTTTGTGGTAGAAGAGTGATTTTTTTTTAGTTTTAAACGTTACAGTGTCAAGAATGTTTTACTAAACATGATTGATAGGACTGGGGGGCTGTATAAAAATTTAAATTTCGTAACTCTTTCAAAATTTGATTTTTTGAAAAACATTGAATAGACCCAAAATTTCTTTCGTAATTTGGAGTGTTTTTCCTAAATAAACTATATGCTTATCTCTAACGTTTTAGAAATTAGCTATTGGTCCACGATTGGAGTGGACACCCTGTATATTAGCTAAAAAATCAAATTTCATTATAAAAAAGAATTTCTTCGAAATAAAAATGAGCGATGAGGTTTTTAGATAAAATAAATTATGAGATTACCAAATCCAAGCTAATAAAATATTTGTTTTGTTTTGAAGCAACACACAACTCTGCTGCTTGCTTTTCTTTAATTAGTTGCAGGAAATTTAATTTCTTGATTAGAAATTCAAGTTTAGCATGCTAGTTATTATCTAGTTATTTAGCGAAATTGAAGCACCAAAAAATAAATAAATAAAATAATAATATTTAATTAACTTAATTTCTGCCGTGTCATTTTTTCTTACTTTGCTAACTTCTATTGTCAGGTCATACAAACCACAAATGAAGCAAGTTTACTAAAACTCATTGCTTTTCATTTTTTAAGAACAAAAATATTTAATATATGACTAAAACCTATGATTTTTGCTGTTAAATAATTCTGAAACGTGAGATACAGTTCAGTAACATATTATACAACGTTATTTTTCACTGTTACCGCTCTGACTGTTACTGATCTAACAAACATACGAATATTTAATTTTATTGCCGAGACGATCGCGCTAAACCAAAATCAAACACGTGGTTTTTTTACTTGTGACAAAGGACTATACTTATATATAAAATAACTTTTAAAATAATAAAAATTACGCATTTTAGCGCGTGTTACCGATCTGATGACTTAAATGACACACATTTTATAAAATCACTTTAAAAATCTTACTTGCAATTTAAGATGCAGAAATGCAAATTTTTAATAACGATGCAATAAAACATCACACCAGGTACTCAGTATCACGTGGTATCTGCGCAGGAAATGATTTTTGGAGCCTAAATATATATAGGAAGTTAATGTTTCCGCTCTGACGCGGACTGAGGGACACGCTTATTTCGCATTCCCTAGAAAATCAGAAATCGATTAAAACAAAAATGAAGTAAAATATTAACAAAGGGGTGAAAATAGAATAGTTTCTTGTGCAAGTGCGTTTTTTGGGGAAGTTAGAAAGTGCGCTAAAGCTGTTTGCATGCTAAGCTTTGTTACTGGGGACACGTTACCGATCTGATTTTTGAAGTATAACAAAAATATTTTCTGAAGATTTTTTTTTCTGATGTTATTAAATGAAATGAAAGCAAAACCTTATCTTCTTTCTGGGGAAAATTATTTTTTAAACTAGTTATTGAAATACTAGTGAAAATTCACTTGGGACTCAAATTGGCACTTTTCTAAATATTAGCTCAAATATCACCGTAGTAGATCAAACACACAAGTAACCGTTTTCTCAATAACGGAATGATATTCTTGTTTATTGAAATAGACTGAAAACTTAACGGGTGTAATTTGGCGGGCACACAATGAATGTATAAGCAGTGAAACGTAATTAGAGCTTGAAATGCCACAATATAGCACCAAGTTAATTTTATTTTTATTGGATTTACTAAACTACAAAGAATGAGGTATGTCACAAAGGTCGTCTTTGACATAAAATTAAAAGAAAATTCATAAAATATTACATTCACTTAAATTTTAAGGAACGCTTCTCAATGTAAACCCAATAATTGATTGTCATTAAAGTTTTAATTTTTTTTCACAGGTTTAATTGTTAATCTTTGTAATTTTTATTTACTTAAGTCGTTTCTAATATTTCTTATTCTAGAACTTTGAAATATGCGTTCTTGAAAGTATAAATTTAGTAACGGCAAAAATACCCTTAACGCCGAATAGTAAATTGCAAGAACTATACTGGGCCGCTTCATGGCTCACTTTTTAAAAACGGTGATTATTTCAAAGTTTCTCAAAAGCAAAAATTGTAAAATTTGAAACTTTTTATTGGAATAATATTAATACTAAGCAAAAATAAATAAATAATACATTTTTAGATTTTCTTTTCAGTAAAGTAACTAAAGAGTGTTCTTCTCGTTCTTACATATAATAATAAGATTATTTATTAATATTATTGTCATATTTAAGGTTTGTTGTTTTCGTTGTTAAAAATTTTAATGAACTTCTTTAAATTCAGCACTTTACAATCGTGGACAGACATTCACGGATTAAATTAATATTAATAAGTATAAGTTATACTTTGACCATTTCGGACAGATTTTTACGTTATGATGCTTAATTGAAAACTCATTAAATTTCGATATTAAATAAAAATAGATATTTAAAATCGTTAAGTCCGTATTATTTCTCACGTGCATATAACTAATATTTAAGGCAAAAAATCACTTCAATTTAGCTTCATTTCGTAAAACAATAGGACGATTTTTCCACTATCATTCTCCTAGCAGAAAGCAGTTCATTCCTCTAACACTGCTTCACTTTAAAACTATTAACAATATCTTTAATTGGAAGAATAGATTTTCGAAAAATCCTCGGAAAAGAATGACCTGTCTTTTATCTGAAACAAAGACGCAATAAACAACGGACGTTCGTACCGATAATTGAATCCAAAATGGGACAATCCCTTTGCGACAAATTCCTGTAAGTGTATCGCTCAAATATTTACTCTGACTCTATCCCTTGCATGCGTTTTTAAAAATGAAACGACGTCACGAGAGTTTCTCCAGTTTCTCTCTCGCTCTCTCTCTCTTTTTATGCTGCTGAGAATAATAATTAATTGGTCGAAATAATTTGCGGATGGATTGATTAACTTAATGAGAGCTATGTTTGGTAGTCCTAATTAAATAATACGCAGAAAATATAAATTGATATTTTTTTTACTTTTTATGAGAAATGGTAAATTGCTGTATGTTTTATTTTTGGATTTTTGGTTTCGTGTGGTTCCTTTTATAGATTGGCAGTCTGCCATCGTGGTGCGTCACCAGCACTTACTCTATCAACATGCAGGACATGGTGGCGCTCTACTGGTGGTAGATGGCGCCATTTGTTTAATTGCCGGGTCATATGTTGCGGACGGATGTGTGTCCCTGGCGGGGTTTACTCCAGAGATCTTCGTGATGTTTACTCCGTACTTTAACCACTGAATCAAAAGAACATTAAGCGAATGGATAAAATTAGCAATGTTTCCGAAATTTAATGCTGTATACCCACAGTTTTTTTTATTACACACAAATATGATGATTCAAAAATATATTATAAAACCATAAAAGCAATTTTGTTATAGAATTAGCACATATCAGTATGTACTTCAAGAAATTCAGTTGCTTTTTATAAATATAACTTTTAAGCAGCTGGAAAAATGCGCTTTCTTGGCTTCAGTAGCACTTTCGTTAAATTATCTCTCTTTCCTTATTTCTCACCTCTTTTAGCAGAATACCATAAATACTTTTGTTTCCTGAAAACTATTTAACGCGTTCCCAGGTAACACAAATAACCTTTAAACGTTTTATAAACGTTTTTAAGCGGTTGTTACAACGTTAATAATCATTTTGCAACTTTTAAAAAACGAAGTGTGCTATTTGGGTTATTTTCGAGATTTTCGAGTGTTGGCGAGAGTCATAAACCGAATCAGTTTAAGGTTAAAAATTCCTATCTGAGCAGTTTGGTGCGATTCTACCTGCAACACATTGTCTTCTGTGCCTACAGGTTTCATCTCGGATGTTATGGGTTATGCTTTTTCTTAATTAAAGCTCGTACCGCATCGATAACTCCAGCTTAAAAATTGAAAGGTATTAGAAATTTGTATAGAAGAAAATCAAGATTCTTATAGAAAATTTAATTGATTTGAAAAAATAAAAAAAAAGAAAAAAAAAATACATTGACCCCAACTATTAACTATCAACTTTTGCAAAATAATTTCATAATGCTGTGTAAAAGTATGCAACTACACTGGCGGAAAAAAAAAATCCCAACACCAAGAAAAAATTATTGTAGAGTAATGAAATTTGGGAAATGCAATTGTCTAGTTGACATGTTTAATTGATTAATTGTACAAGATCACTGGCTAATTTATGCTCAAGAAAATGATGTGCAAATGTGAAATTATGTTAATTTAATAGAGGGTGTAACCTCCATAATTTTGAAGGCAAGTCTGCAAGCGTGCATGCATTATGTTATACAGGTGTCGTATGTCACTTTGTGGTATGGAGTGCCATGCTTGTTGCACTTGCTGTATCAATACTAGGACCGTCATTGCTGACTGTTGATGATGCTCGAAGTGCCGTCCAATGATATCACATACGTTATCAATTGGAGACAGAGCTGGTGATTTTGCAGGTCATGGTAACATGTCAGCCTTCTGTAGAGCACGTTGCGTTACAGCAGCGATGTGAGGGCGAGCGTTATCCTGTTGGAAAACTCCTCCTTGAATGCTACTCATGAAGGGCTGTACTACTGGTTAAATTACCAGACTGACGGCAAATTTTCAGTCAGTGAGTTTGGGATAACCCCAAGAGTGCCCCTGCTGTCGTAGGAAATTGCTCCAGAGACCATGACTCCTGGTGTGGGTCCCGTGTGTCTAGGCCGTAGAAAGCTTGGATGCAGGCGGTCCCCTGGCCTCCTTCTGACCAATATACATCTACCACTGGCCCTAATTCAGAATCTGTTTTCATCAAAAATTACAACAGATCTCCACTCCGACCTCCAGTGAGCTCTGTCTTGTCACCACTGCCATCGGAAACGGTAATGGTTTGCAGTCAATGAAATACCGGATACAGGCTGCCTGACTCAGAGCTGTTCTAGAAGTAAACAGTTTCTTACCGTTCCTTGGGTCACGACGGTACCAACTGCAGCTCGAATGTCAGTCGCAGATCCAGTACGATGCGCCACAGCCGTACGCAAGATTCGGCGATCTTCCTTCTCAGTCGCGCCACGTGGCAGCTCGAAACTCGATCTGCTTGAGGTAGTACCATCCCTTGACCATAGCTTCCAATAATCATGCATGATGGAAACATTTCCCCCTAAGTTTTTCGTCAATATCACGACGAGAAAATCCACCTTCTCGTAGCCAAATTGTACGACCTCGTTCAAACTCGGTGAGCTGTTGATAATAACTTCTTCGTTTTCTTAAAGGCATTCCTGGCTAACATGAACGCAATTCGTCAAATTTTATGGAAAAACAACACTCACGAGCTTCACAACACGCTTTTAAAACAAGCCTTATTTGCATGTTCTGAGTGACGCCAGCTGCGCCACACTTATGCGCGGAGCGCAAAATTTCAATCGATATCATCTTTCAGTTGTACAAACACGCCTACCAAATTTCGTTTATCTAACACAAGTCTTTCTTGGTGTTGGGATTTTTTTTTCCGCCAGTGTATATCGTACAATGCGGAAAATTTTAAAGATTGTTCAAATAACAAGTTTACCGTTTATAACATACCACGCATCAGTTGTGTAATATAACTGTTTCCCAGTAGTGGAGAAAAAACAATATATATTTTAAATAAATACTTATAAGTCATTAATCTGCTGGTTTAGCTCCTAAAATGTAATACTATTGATGTTTGGGAAAGACATGCTCTTAAAACAGAAAAATAAATATGGCTTATTAATTAAGATTTTTTTGAATAGGGTAAAAAACAGTAATCTTTTCCTTGATATATTTAACTCATCCTATACAATAAAATCGTTTAATCTTTTATGTATTTTTCGCTAGGTTTTATGTGTTTGGCGCTCCGGAAATTTTCAGTGTTTTATTTTATTATCAGGTAAAATTCATTAACTGAAACAAATTTTGGTTTGCATTTTTACTATTTGGTTTTGCTGTGTCCATTATTCTGAAAGAGTACTGCATGTATGCCCACCATTGAGATTGATAACGGCCTGGGCTCAGAAAAATCAGAAAAAACCCTAACACTTCTAACGTGCTGCATCGCTATCTTAAAGCTTTAAGATAAAGGTAGGTATATATTGGAGATAACTACTTATACAAATGGCTACAAATAATAATAATAATAATGCAAAGCTGTAAGTACACTGTAATTTATTCAGTCATTAACGTGTTCATTAAAAACGAGTAGTAGTAAATAATTAATTTACAGTTATATAAATCAAGTCATAAAAATAAGTTCGTATTTATATATTTTAATTTGTTTTGCTGCGTTCTCAGACTAATCAAATTAACGCTTTGTTAACACCATGAATGAATGTGTGTCTCAAACAGTGGGTAATTACAATACACTTAACATAGTTCACGAAATAAAAGGACAACATAAATTGATTTAATTTGATATAAGGTGCTTTTTTTTCTGAGAACACCGCTAACAATGTACTGTTTGTTCTGCAGGGAAACAAAAGCGTCATTATACAGCACTCGATTTTCAGAGATAATTGAAAAGGGAAGTTCCCTGATAATCCAAACAGTTTTAATTGCCTATCAAATGCATCTGGCTTGTCCTTTTAAGACAGAAGATGAACAGTTGTGTTTTTTTAACTGTTTTAAAATGAGGGCGATCTTTAAGATGAACTTAAGTACAATTCTCGTTTGCTGGATACATTCTTCGAAAAATTCGTAAGTGTCTCCTTATCGCTGTTTTATGAGTTGGAGAAATTTTTAGTTTTAAATCCAGAAATAAACTAAAACTTGTAAGGGATTTGATTTATGTTCAGATGCAATTTTATTTTAGATTTTGCTTATAAAGTCATAAAGAAAATCTCTTATAAGCCTACTTTCCCGTTAAAAACAAAAGAAAAACGAAAAAGGCATTAAAAGTGGCTTAATGCATCCAAAAAATATCGCCAAGTCCAAAAAAAAAAAAAGACATAAAAAGATAAAATAAATATCGAAAAATTAAAAATTGGAAAGTAGGGTATTGAGATGGGAAATTTGTGCGTCTGTCGGTCTGTCCCCCCTAATAACTTTTGAATGAACATTCCCATTTGAACAAACTTTTTTTTGTTGGAAAGAACTTTTCAAGGATACTTCATTCCCGTATTTACATTTCCGATTTGAACAATTTTTCGTTCAACATTAAACCGCTCAAGCAAGCTGTCACCCCTAATAACTTTTAAGTGAAGAGTCCGATATAAATAAATTCTTTTTTCGTCGAAGGATCTCAGTAAGGATACTTCATTACCGTATTAAAAATTTCAATTTGAACATTTTTTCGTTCAACATTGAACCGTTCAAGCAACCTTTACCCACCTAATAACTTCTGAGTGAACCATCCGAATAGAATAAACTTTTTTTTGTTGGAAAGATCTCGGCGAGTAAAGCTCATTCCCATATTTGATTTTTTGATTTGAACAAGTTTTGGTTCAACTTTGAGCCGTTCAAACAAACTGTCCGGTGAAACTAATATTTAATGAACAGTCCGATTTGAACAAACTTTTTTTTGTTGGAAAGAACTTATCAAGGATACTTCATTCCCGTATTTACATTTTTGATTTGAACAATTTTTCGTTCAAAATTGAACCGTTCAAACAAGCTCCCTTCAAACAAGCCCCTAATAATTTTTGTGTGACCAGTCGGATTTAAACAAGCGTTTTTTTTTTTTTTTGTTCGAAGGATCTCAGCAAGGATACGTCATTACCAAATTTCCATTTTCAATTTGAACATTTTTTCGTTCAACATTGAACTGTTCAAACAAACTCACCCCTAATAACTTTCGAGTGAACATTCCTATTTAAACGAACTTTTTTTGCTCGAAGGATCTCGGCAAGGATACTTCATTACCTTATTTAAATTTTCAATTTGAACATTTTTTCGTTCAACATTGAACCATTAAAGCAACCTTTCCCCACCTAATAACTTTTAAGAAAACCGTCCGAATTGAATAAATTTGTTTTTATTCGAAAGATCTCGGAGAGGCTCATTCCCATATTTCGCTCTTTGATTTGAACCATTTTTCGTTCAACGTTGAACCCTTCAGAAAAAAACTTAACATTAGCGTCTACGGGGAAATTTAAGTTGAATGTTGATCCTGAACTTAAAGACGGATTTCCTTCAAACTAACTTTGTAAGAAAATGCTTCTCATAAATAATGTATGTAAAGTACTTTTCTGAGTATTTTTCTGGGAGGACTGTGATTCCGACTCCGCAAACACGGTAAAAATGCAGGCTCAGAAAAAAAATGACAGACTGTGCAGACGATTTTTTTGTTTATTAATTTATTTGTTTTTTTTTATTTATTAATTATTATTATTATTATTTATTTTTTTGGCAGACGATTTTTTGTAACGAAATGTTTTCATTCGCGAGAGCATTTTATTCTTTATTTATATTTAACAACTGGTAATGGATTAAAAATGAAATTCGAGACATTTTATTAACGTACGAGTTTTTTTTTCTTTCTTTGATAAAATGTGCGTTGATGTTATTTGTACTTTTATTTATTTATTTTTTTAAACGATTGAGGATTTTCTCTAAGGAAAAACTATAACAGTTACATTCTCTAAAAGGCGCGACAAAACTTTATTTATTCGTTTATTTACTTTTAATGTGTCATTGAATGAGAGGGGTATATTGTGCTTTTAGAAATCATCTTTAAGTGCGAAAAAGGTATGTTTGACATAATTGTCAGTCTCAGATAATCAAGAGAATATTGATCAGATGCTAGAATGCCGATGTCGATGTACGGGAAAGTAGGCTTGTTTAGTTCTTGACAGAACTTCTTGTTTTTCTAAGCCATGATGACTTGATATTGTTTCTCCTTTTCGACCGTAGTGATCGGATGGTTTTGTTTTTCAGACAGGACTCAAAGCCTGCCGCCTGGTCGTTGGGAGGTTCTCCACACCCTCCATGGTTCACGGCCTCCTGCTGCAAGTGGTGCAGGTCCTTGGACTCCTCCGCTCCTGATGGCGGCGTTCATGTTGTGCATTGCAAAAATGAACTGTTTTTTTTTACAGTAAAATATTGGCATCTTAGGTTCCAATTTCAAACGAGTAAGCAACTTTAAAGCTTATTGCAGTAACATTTCACTACATTGTACTGTAAAAACAACAATATAATACTGGCAGCAAATGCTCCAGTTCAAAACTGTAAAATGCACAGTAATAACTTGTAAAACTAGCTATTTTAGAGTTTTTTTACTTTAAAAATAACAATTTATTAATACCATAATACTACGCGCGCAATAAACTGAACTCCCCCTTCCTGCGACTCTCAACTCTGTACCTCAGAACCAGACTAACGTAAGTCCATTTTCGTCATTTTTCGGTAGAGGGGAAAAACGATTGTCGAATAACATCGTTTTTCCCCTCTACTGAAAAATGACGAAAATGGACTTACGTTAGTCTGGTTCTGAGGTACAGAACTGAGGGCTACTTTTTTCAGGAAATGTAGTCAATGACTTTATTATTATTTTTCATTTTTTTGTTTGTAAAACGTCTCTCTGTTTTTGTTCTATGTTCTATGTTTTGATGTTTTGTTTTGCTATTGTTTATGAGTTTCATGTTTCTTTTTCTGTACTTTTCTGTATTCTACTGTAATATTAATGTTTATATTTTCTGTATTTTTCTGTAATATCAATGGTTTTGTCAAATAAAGTCTCCAGAGATCCATTCAATTGAAACAACATTAAGATAGTTGTTACGGGGATATCAGGGGTGAAATAAAATGAAATACCATATGACCATAAATTTAGCTGTATTATACTCTAAAAATACCATTCATTTTTTACAGTGTACACACTCACACAAATACATTTATCGCAATTCGTCATTGCGAAGAGCTTAATTTCAATCTAAGATGTCAAAATTTAAAGTAATAATGAGAACGATGAAACTTTCGATTTAAAAAAGATAGACTTATGAGTATTGTTGATTTGTGGGGGTTGCTACCTGAATTTATCATTATGCTTCATACTTGGGAGATCAATCAAAAGAGAAATGCCTACTTTGCCAACCCTGAAAACTTGTTATAGATCATTGTAGTGGACACTATTAACATAGTAAGGGGTTGGCTGGCAGAAGAATAATTAAGGCATAAGATCAACCTACAGAACACACCTACCCAGGTAGCACAAGGAACCTTTAAACTTTTTATAAACGTTTCTAACCGGTTGTCACAACATTAGTAACCGAATTGTGCTACTGAGGTACATTGCGTAGAGATTGTTTTTTCCATACAATTAAGTTGTAAAGTTTTGAATTGCAGAAGTGACTTGAGAAACGAAAGGATAGATTTTTAGTTTTAGAAACTAAATTCCAAAATCTTACATTTGCTCTGCAAAAGCATATTTGGGGAAGACTGAACTGGATTTATAAGAATAACCTTATACTCGCAAGTTGAAGAGCCGAAACTTAGTCATAGTTAAATTTAAATCTTGGTCCAAAAGTATAAACTTGTTAAAAATTGTCTTGTTAGTATAAACACATCGCAAACCTGAAAATTCTGTAAATAACTGTCCTATTTGGCTGCGTGAATAAGATGGACTTTGTGGAATGGGAATCTTTGTGGCTGGTTATGAGTAAATATTATAATAAGATATAATTTAATTGCCAGCGAGAAGCTATTCAGTGTATATTCATTGCCAATTTGAATAAAACTGGGCTACAAAATATAAATACTCTTTTTTGCAAAAAATCTAAAAACGAACAATTTTCATTAATTTCATTAAACTACGGCTTCTGCACCAACTACTAACTATTGTGGAATGCAAATATTAGGGTCTTTTGGAGTGTAAAATGACTTAAAAGTAAAATTAATTAATATCGAAAAGAGGACATTAAATGTATCAGGACAAAAATTTAAATATTTGTGTCGTAGTTGAGTACTTCAACAACTTTGAACATCATGAGTTACATAAAGACGTATTATTTTTTTGTTTTTACTATTCTATTTAGAATATACAGTCGAACCCGCATAATAGAATAGCTATTTTGCCAAGAAAAAATCTTCTAATAAGCGAGATATTCCATTATCCGGGATCAAAATAAAGCATTATAACGGTTTCGTACATTGAAAATGTATTATACTAAGCGGGATATTGTCTTAACCGATATTTCAATAAACGGGCTCGACTAAAACTGAAATTTTATTATTTTAATGAAAAAAAAAATCATATGTTACCTTTAATAACCCTGAGTTCAGGAAAAATTTGTGCCAAAAATAATGTTTTAACTGTTTGTTTCACGTATGGCACAAAGCACTTAGTATAAGCTTATAACGATAAGTGTAATAATCTACAATGTGTTTTGTGCCATAAGCGGAATAAACAATTTTTACCACTAAGTACAGCATTTATATCTAAACATTTTTAGAACAAAGCAAATAATGAATAAGCACACTTCTTACTGTAATGCAGACATTCTATTTTTCAAAAGCAAGAACTGTAATACATAGACTAGTACAACTAACTACTACATAAAAATCACACTAAACTGTTATAACAATGTTTCAGAAGGGGCACAAAGCTCAATTTAACTGCATTTAAAAATCATAGGAATATATGAGGTTTTATTTGGTTTGTGCCAGATTAGGCACACCATGCAGTGAAGGGTTAAAAATATCAGTTTTTGGCCTACTTAACCCAACAGGACCCTACATAAGCATGCCCCTAGGAGCACTATCAATATTTTCAACTTGAAAAAACACCCACTGGAGTCGTTTCTACCGCGATCTTGTGAGCCAACTTGTAACCACTACTACACCAAGTCAAAGCTAATATAAAATCTTTAACCCAACCAGTTCTGCGTAAATGTGGCAGTCTTTCTTAGTTATTGTTTGTTATAAGAATTTATTATATCAGTAATTTGTTAATGACTGTAACATATGCTGTAATCTATTAATTAAAGTAACTAAAAACAAAGGGAACAAATACATACATAAAAAATTCATGTCTTAAATTATATCGTTCTATAAAATCACCAAAAGAAATATTCATGTTCAGATATTCATGTTTAAAAGAAAATAAGTTTGAAAATTTAAAACCTAGTAAAAAATAACGTCCATGAATAAAACGTTTAATGTACCGGATAAATTGGCACTTTTTTGCCGTTTTAGTCAACTTCCTAATTAACAACGTCATTGTTAAGAAAGTTAACGAGAAAGCATTGTTCACATTAAAAAAAAAATAACTGCAAAATCAATACCGTTTTTTGCCCTTGAGAAGACCCAAGAACGAATCCTGCGGCTCCTTTTTCTAAATAGCTCGACTACTTTAAGACTGCATTGTGTTGATTTATATCCCCTATTCATTTATTTGTTTTTTTCGACCCTTATCGACTATTTTATACTTTACAACGGTTATGAGGGAAGATTAACGAGTATGTCGAAGTCATTTTTGTCAATGGCTTTCTCATTAAGAACGAAACCCCTACGGCCTGAAAAAGGAAGAAAAAACAGAAACAGTAGCATAAAACAAAAGTCTTTAAAAAATACGGGAGGGGGGAAGAACAAGAGGCAGAGAGAGAGAGAGGGAAAAAAAAAAGAGTAAAGCTTGGGAATTACACTACATGTTCTTTGAGGTAATGTCCAATATTGGAGTACAAAACCGAAACGCATTGGCTGGAAATGACTTCAGGAGAAGTTATATAGCTTGTTAAGTAATCGTTATTGATTTTGCAATAAAGTAACTTCTCTTCGTCAGCGATGAATGAACGATATAGAAGGGGGAGCGGAGTCCTTACATTGGAAATATACCGTACGTTTTCCATACGAGACAGAATGGTGCAAGTAAATAAATGCTATCGATCATAACCGAGATCTATTTCTTCGTATCTTACGACGGATAATCATATTTTCATGTATGACAACACAATACACGCTACTAATGACACAGTTGTTGGAATTTTGGTTTGTAGGGATTTTTCCGTAGACAACACATTTATTTTTAAGTTGAAAAAAATAGTATGAAAACACTCAAACATTCATTAACAATAACTAAATAAATGATCAAAATATCCACAAAAGGGCCTTCATCGCAAATTTTGTCTAAGAGATAGAATGGGGCAAGTAAATAAATCTTATTGATTATACTTGAGATCTATTTCTTTGTGTCTGGAGACGTAAAACTCTTTTCATGTATTATAATCCAATGCATGTTGATAATTGACACAGTTGTAGAAAAATTCGCTGTTAGTGATTTATGCGTAGACAGCGTACTTGTTTTAACGGAATTTACATTGGAAAAATATGTCGTACATTTTCCATACGACACAGAATGGTGCAAGTAAATAAATGCTATCTATCGTAACTGAGATCTGTTACTTCGTATGTGGAGACGTAGGACCATATGTTCAATTATGACAACATAATATACACTGAAGTGACAAAAGTCATGGGATAGCAATATGCAAATTTTCAGATGGCAGTAGCATCGCATAGAACAGGTATAAATGCGCAGTGCTTTTACAGAGCTTTCATTTCTGTTCAAGTTATTCATGTGAAGAGGTTTTAACGTGATGATGACCGCACGACGTGAATTAACAGACTTTGAACGCGGAATGTTAGTTGGAGCTAGACGCATGGGTCATGCCATTTCGGAAATCGTTAGAGAATTCAACATTCCCAGATCCACTGTGTCAAGAGTGTGCCGAGAGTATGAAATTTCAGGCATAACATCCCACCATGGACAGCGCAGTGGTCGACCGCCTGCACTTAAAGATCGAGACCGGCGACGTCTGCAAAGAGTCGTAAATTCTAACAGACAAGCAACACTGCGTCAAATCACCGTAGAAATCAATGTGGGATGTACAATGGACGTGTCTGCTAGAACTGTGCGGAGAAATTTGGATTTCTTGGGCTATTCCAGCAGAAGACCGACTCGAGTGCCTTTACTGACAGAACGACATCGCTTGCAGCGACTCTCGTGGGCACGTGAGCATATCGGTTGGTCCCTAGATGAATGGAAAACCGTGGCCTGGTCCGATGAGTCACGATTTCAGCTGGTAAGAGCCGATGGTAGGGTTCGAGTGTGGCGCAGACCCCACGAAGCCATGGACCCAAACTGTCAGCAAGGCACTGTTCAAGCTGGTGGTGGCTCCGTAATGGTGTGGGCTGTTTTTTCATGGCATGGACTTGGTCCTCTAGTGCGACTGGACCGAACATTGACTGGAAATGCTTATGTGCAGCTACTTGGAGATCACTTGCAGCCATTCATGGACTTCATGTACCCAAACAACGATGGGATTTTTATGGATGACAATGCGCCATGTCACCGGGCCACAACTGTTCGCAATTGGTTTGAAGAAAATTCTGGACAATTCCAACGAATGATTTGGCCACCTAGATCGCCCGACATGAATCCCATTGAGCATTTATGGGACACCATCGAGAGGTCTGTTCGTGCCCAAAATCCTGCCCCATCAACGCTTTCACAATTATGGACGTCTATCGAGACAGCATGGCTCAATATTCCTGCAGAAGACTTCCAACGACTTGTTGAGTCCATGCCACGTCGAGTTGTTGCACTTCGCCGGGCAAAAGGAGGGCCGACACGATATTAAGAGGTATCCCATGACTTTTGTCACTTCAGTGTACGCTGATAATTGACATAGTTGGACTATAATTTCATATAGGACCATAATTTCATGCATGACAACATAATACACGCTGATAATTGAGATTGCTGTAAAAAATGGTTTATAGAATTTTTAGCGTATACAAAGTATTTGTTTATAGTATGAAACTAATTATGAGAACACTCAAACATTCATTAATAATAAATGAATAAACAAGAGAAGTATGAGCAAAAGGAGCATTCATGGCAAATTTTCTATAAAAGGCAGAATGGTGCAACTAAATAAATGCCATCGATCATAATTGAGATCTGTTTCTTCGTATGTAGAGACGTAGGACCATATGTTCAATTATGACAACATAATATACGCTGATAATTGACATAGTTGTAGGAATCTTGGTTTATTGGGATTTTTGGGTAGACTATGGATTATTTTTAACCTGGAAAAAAAGTATAATGAAAACACTCACACATTCATTAATAATAAATGGATAAATAAGCAATTTAAGAACAATGGGACATTCATTGCAAATGTTCTATAAGAGACATAATGGTGCAAAAAAATAGAGTAGAGAACCAATTATCCGGGATGTTTGGGACCACAGCTATCCCGGATAACTGAATTTTATGGTTTTCTGAATTGCTACGAAGCGATATTTGCAAATTGTTTATAAAACCCAAGTTACTATAACAAATAGTAATGCATCTTAAAATCTGAAGAGAAAACGATCCATAAGTGCTTTTAGATATTAAAATATTAAAAATTTCTGAGCTATATGCCACTTATATGGTATTTATGAAGAAACCGTTGATATTCGTTTAGGTATTTCAGAAGAAAAAAAAAGCTCTTAATTTTTTAGAAATTGCCGAAAATGCGTATTTTAAAAAGTGGCGGAAAAATCGACAAAATGTTGCCGGTTTAAAGATTCTGTACTGTAATTACTATCGATCATAATTGAGATCCATTTCTTTGTATCTGGCGTTGTAAAACTCTTTTTGTGTATTACAACACAATACACGTTGAAAATTAACGCAGTTGTAAGAAGTTTGGTTCATAGTGATTTTTGGGTTAACTATGGATTTGTTTTTAATTTGAACAAAAATATTAAGGAAACACTCAAACATTCATTAAAGAGTGTATATTTAAGCAAAATATGCTCAAAGGGACGTTCATTGCAAACGTTCTATGAGAGACAGAATCGTGCAAGTAAATAAATGCTGTCGATCATAAGTGAAAACCATTTCTTTGTATCTGGAGACGTAAAACTCTTTTTGTGTATTACATCTCAATACTTGCTGATAATTGGCATAGTTGTAGGAAGTTTGGTTCATAGTGATTTTTGGGTAAACTATGGATTTGTTTTTAATTTGAACAAAAATATTAAGGAAACACTCAAACATTCATTAATAAGTGTATATTTAAGCAAAATATGCTCAAAGGGACGTTCATTGCAAACGTTCTATGAGAGACAGAATCGTGCAAATAAATAAAGGCTGTCGATCATAAGTGAAATCCATTTCTTTGTATCTGGAGACGTAAAACTCTTTTTGTGTATTACATCTCAATACTTGCTGATAATTGGCATAGTTGTAGGAAGTTTGGTTCATAGTGATTTTTGGGTTAACTATGGATTTGTTTTTAATTTGAACAAAAATATTAAGGAAACACTCAAACATTCATTAATAAGTGTATATTTAAGCAAAATATGCTCAAAGGGACGTTCATTGCAAACGTTCTATGAGAGACAGAATCGTGCAAGTAAATAAATGCTGTCGATCATAAGTGAAATCCATTTCTTTGTATCTGGAGACGTAAAACTCTTTTTGTGTATTACATCTCAATACTTGCTGATAATTGGCATAGTTGTAGGAAGTTTGGTTCATAGTGATTTTTGGGTTAACTATGGATTTGTTTTTAATTTGAACAAAAATATTAAGGAAACACTCAAACATTCATTAATAAGTGTATATTTAAGCAAAATATGCTCAAAGGGACGTTCATTGCAAACGTTCTATGAGAGACAGAATCGTGCAAGTAAATAAATGCTGTCGATCATAAGTGATATCCATTTCTTTGTATCTGGAGACGTAAAACTCTTTTTGTGTATTACATCTCAATACTTGCTGATTACCTCTGGGGGTGCTAGGGCCTATGGTTTGCTCGACCCTAGGTTCTGGTTCAAAATTAAGAACAGAGCGCTCTTCAGGGCCCTATCCCGGTTAAACCACTAAGCTGGTAGGTACGGGGGACCCTGGAGGGTGAAATGAAGTGAAATGAAATGAATACTTGCTGATAATTGGCATAGTTGTAGGAAGTTTGGTTCATAGTGATTTTTGGGTAGACAATGGATGTGTTTTTACCATTAAAAAGTATTATAAAACACTGAAGCATTCATTAATAATAAATTGATAAATAAGCAAAATATGCAAAAAGAGGCATTCATGACAAATTTAGTATAAGAGGCAGAATAGTGCAAGTAAATAAATTATAATTGATCATTAATTTCTATTGGCGGAAAAAAAAGCTACACCTCTACTAAATTTATTCAAACCCTCTTCAAACTTAATAACTGCAGCAATATTTCTTCCTTTTGAATATTATAAAAGTAAGTCTCTTTGAAGAATGTAGATCACTCCAAACAAGTAGGTAATGCTTAATATTTTTTCAACTTCCTATTTTATTTTAATTTTTTTAAACCAATGGAAGTAGGAAATCTTATCTACAACGTATATAGAGAAAATTACTATTTCTATATTGTAACAGAAAAGAACGGAATTAGCACATTTTGGGGTGGGGGAATAAAATTATTGAATATGACAATCAATAATAAAATTAACTAACTTATACTCTATTTTTTTTACTAACAAAAGGTTTGTTATGATGTTGAAACAAAAGTGCACCTTAGTGCTATTTTTAATTTAATGTTATCACTGTAATAGTTTTTCTTCTTTAAGAATATTTTAAAGGTAATCGCCTCTCGGAAGGATGACATTTTTATAATACATACATTCGCTACAGGACTTCGTAATTGTGTTAGTAATCTTTAGTTTCTAAGTAATTTCTACACTTATAGAGAAACTAATTTAAAGGAAATTTCTTTTCTAAGTCACGTAGGTGACAAAATTGCTTTCCCATCGCGTAAAATTGGTACTAATTTCGACTGTAGTGATCCTTCCATGACATAAATGCAGGGCGGGTCCCAGCTACTGAATAAGCTGTTCGAGCTACTGTTTAAACTGGGAGAAGATTGGATAAAAACGCCATTAATCTATTTTATTACAGCAGTTTTGTTCTCGGAATTGGTAAAATGGTTAATTTGTGTTGGTAATTTTTTGACGAGTGCTTGCATGATAATATATCTCGTAATTTTCATCACGTTCTGAACTTAAAGTGCTATTCCAGGTTTTAATGAATAATAAAATAGTTATCAAATATTCATCACTTCCTTTCAAATGCATAATATTATAATTTACGACGTTTGCGTTTCAAAATATTTTGGAGGTAAAAAATAAGTGAAAAATATATGTTTCTCTTTTTTAATAAAGAATTTATCATATCTTGTATTTAATTAAAAGACAGTTATGCATAGAAAAATACGGTGTATATAATTTTGCGTTTGATTCAAAACAATGAAATTTTTTTTAAAAAATTCAATTTGGACCACGAGTCAAAATAATAGTAAATTGTTGTTGTTGTTATTATTATTATTATTATTAGAATTATGTTTTGTTTTTTCGTTTTTCTGTCAGATAACATTAACATTTAAATTTTAACCTTGGTAACATTTTAATATCTTATCTTCTAAACATTACTCATATTTTCATTTAAATGCTTATAAAATAAAACGATTTTTCTGTAGCTATTTTTTTGTCGTTAATTATAGAAATGTAATATAATTTGATTGGTAAGAAAATTGATGTTTATAATTGAAACAAAATTAAAAACATAACATAAATGTGTTGTTTATGAATCATACTGTTTATGCTGTTTTACGCAAAGAAATTTATACTATTCTCATTTAATTAAGAAAAAAATAAATGAAAATACAATGCATTCAAATTCACCTTTCACAATGTTTCGATTAACTGAGATGTAGAAAAAAATTGACTCTGCATATCTCTGTATCTTTTAACTATACATTTTTTGTACCTTCTGTTGGTTCTTAAAATTGATAATTTTGCAATTAAGGAAAAAAGAAACTTGGTCGCAAAAGTATTTGTTTGAAGTTCGTTTGTTAGATTTTTCAGTCTCGTTGTACAAGTAGTTTTAAATGTGGGAAAATTGGTCGTTTTGATATAAAGGGAGAAATAAATTGTTTTTTGAGGTGTGATGTCGGGTAAATAAATTATTTCTTCCTTTAAAAAAAAAGGAAAAAGGTTTGCTTGAAATTTAGAAATTTTAAACTCAAAAAGTATTATGTAGAGAAAATCTGTACCTCAGAACCAGACTAACGTAAGTCCATTTTCGTCATTTTTCAGTAGAGGGGAAAAACGATGTATTCGACATTCGTTTTTCCCCTCTACGGAAAAATGACGAAAATGGACTTACGTTAGTCTGGTTCTGAGGTACAGAAATTACAACGTTAAGGAGGCACCTCCTTAACGTTGTAATTTTCTCTACATCAATAGCATAAAGGTATTATAAAACTTCAAAAAGTATTAATTTGTCACCAAAAAACATGCTTGGTCTCCAACTTATTGCTTTCTTTAGCTTAAAAAAACGATATATACTATTGATTTTCGAGAACTATGTGTGTAGTATAACACTGGGCAGCGAATATTATAATTTCGTTCCAAATAAAAAATGTAAAATTTTGTGTACATTTGTTAACAAATACGTATTTTGGTAAAACTACTTTGTCTTAACTTTTACAGTGTTGATCTAATGAACGGTTTGACAGCTGAATCAATTAGATTTTTATCCGTTTAAAAAAAACTTCCAATATGAGTTATAAATTGCCTTAAATGCTATTTCCAACATGACATAATTACTTTTTACTAAACGTTTATCCCGGAAGTTTTTAACTACTCACATCGTGCAAATTTTACTAAATTACTAGCTGCGTAGCCCGGCGTTGCACGGGCTGTAATGCAGTGAAGGCAGTTTCAGAAAACTACTCGCCACCAAGGCGGCTCGCCTTTAAAGAAATGAGGAAAGTTTAAATAGTTTACTCGCCGTCAAGGCGGCTCGCCTTTACAGTAGCGAGGAAAGTTTCTATTCACTACTCGCCACCAAGGCGGCTCGCCTTTAAAGAAATGAGGAAAGTTTAAACAGTTTACTCGCCGTCAAGGCGGCTCGCCTTTACAGTAGCGAGGAAAGTTTCAATTCACTACTCGCCGCCAAGGCGGCTCGCCTTTAAAGTACCAAGGAAAAGTTTAATAAACTACTCCCCGCTAAAGCGGCTCGCTAAAAAGCTTTCCTGCATCAAAGAATCAATCGAATTATTTGCACATGCTTCCTCAAAAATAAAGACGATGTCAAGTAGCGCATTCTCAGCACTCTCCCTAAATTACAAATAAAATTCCTTTCCAAAAACAATTATTTCCAAACCGCTTTCTTCCGGTAAAATTAATTGCAAAATTCTAAACGAAAAAGTTCTTTTAATATTTGGATCGAAGCCAGAAAAAGTCCCTTCTAAAAACAGCAATTGCAATTTTATTTAAAAACATTTTCAAAATGGTACCTGAGAAAAAATATGTCATTAATAATTAGAATAAAAACAATTGTTAGAACTTTGTTATAACACGTATTCAAAATGACAATGAAAAAAATAACACTCTTTCATTTTAAAAAGTTCAACTTAATTAACGTTTTAATTCAAAATCGCAACGGAAAGAAATAAATATCTTGGAATTTTAAATAGTTCAATAATTTAATTAACGTTTCAATTCAAAATGGCAACGGTAAGAAAAAATGTCTTGGAAGCTTAATCATTAATTAGGCTTAATCGCTTTAAATTCGACTACTTATTAATTAAACATTCGCTTTAAATTTGACTACTTATGGATCGCAGCCAGAAAAAGTCCCTTCTAAAAACAGCAATTGCAATTTTATTTAAAAACACATTTCCAAAATGGTACCTGAGAAAAAATATGTCATTAATAATTAGAATAAAAACAATTGTTAGAACTTTGTTATAACACGTATTTAAAATGACAATGGAAAAAAATAACACTCTTTCATTTTAAAAAGTTCAATTTAATTAACGTTTTAATTTAGGGCCGAATTCAAGTGAAACACCATTGCAGTCGCTTCGAGGCGATCGCATATTGCAACCGCTACTGTAAGGGCCGAATTCAAGTGAAACACCATTGCAATCGCTTCGAGGCGTTTGCATATTGCAACCGCTACTGTAAGTCGAATTCAAGTGAATTCGTTTCACTTGAATCCAAATTTTGGAATTTGCGATTGCATTGGTGAGTTGCGATCGTCCGTGTTTCACTTGAATCCCTGCCTAAGTCGAATTCAAGTGAATTCGTTTCACTTGAATACAAATTTTGGAATTTGCGATTGCATTGGTGAGTTGTGATCGTCCGTGTTTCACTTGAATTCCTGCCTTAAAATCGCAACGGAAAGAAATAAATATCTTGGAATTTTAAATAGTTCAATAATTTAATTAACGTTTTAATTCAAAATGGCAACGGTAAGAAAAAATGTCTTGGAAGTTTAATCATTTATTAGGCTTAATCGCTTTAAATTTGACTACTTATTAATTGATATCTTCGCTAATTAAAATCGTATAATTATATAGATTGAAACTAATGAAGCCTGAAAAATTACCTATCTATCGATACCTGGTTCGACTTTCAGTTCATTGGCGTTCAGGAGAAATAAGCGTGACATAGAAAGATAGAAAGATAGTTAGAAAGAAACTCAGTTTTTAATATAAGTAGACTAGCTGCCAGGGCAGCTAGATTAGCTTCCTGCGGCATGCTGATGCATAACGTCCCCCCTCTCTAACTTTTACCTCATTCTGAAATTATATTATTTGATATAATTTAATGTTCATTCGATTTCAAGACATACCACGCACGTGGCCCGGCGTTGCACGGGCACTTCGTGCCCTGAAAGTAGTGAGAAAAAAATTTAAAGAAACTACTCCCCGCCAAGGCGGCTCGCTTACAGGCGCTTCACGCCTTTACTTTTTTCCTATATAAAAAAATCATTCGAATTATTGAGATGCTTCACGCCTTCAAGATGGTGAGGAAAGTTTCAGTAAGTTCAGGTCGCTCAAAGAAAAAAAGCAGACATAGATACTCAGTTTTTAATATAAGTAGATGGCTCTTCAACAAATAAATGTTTCAAAATATTACCAGTAGCTAGCGATAAAAATTCTACGTAAGTGGTCCGCTTATGAGTTTCGTGTTTGATTTAGTTAAGCCTTCATTCAAAATTCTCATTATCATTGTTATCACCGTTTCATAGCAACGACGGTTTGCAAGAATGGATTTCATATTTAATCATTTATTAGGCTTAATCGCTTTAAATTTGACTACTTATTAATTGATATCTTCGCTAATTAAAATCGTATAATTATATCAATTGAAACTAAAGAAGCTTGAAAAATTACCTATCTATCGGTACCTGGTTCGACTTTCAGTTCATTGGCGTTCAGGAGAAAGAAGCGTGACATAGAAAGATAGAAAGAAAGATAGTTAGAAAGAAAGATAGTTTGAAAGAAAGATAGTGAGAAAGATACTCAGTTTTTAATATAAGTAGATTTTTTATTTTCATTGCGGTCATAACCCAATATTAAACTATTGTGTTAATGTTTACCCTATCATTTGGTTGGTTTCATTAAGAAAGAAATGAACTATGACCTATCCCTTCTATTATTAAGAAAGCGAAATAATTGTTTTTTTTTCACACCCGTAATAATACAGGGTGTTCAGATAAAAAAAAGCTATAACTGTATTAGTTAAGTAAATCAAAGTAATAATGTGACTACAGATAAATAAGTGTATATGATTTTTTTTTTGTGTACACTTCAAGTCGCATGACATATATGTGCGGTATTCTAGTTCTATTCCCACTTGGGTTAGAGTTGTTTATGATTAAGGACTTCAGTTATTAGCTGCTTCAATGTGTTGCCTTCATTTTCAATTATTATAAATAGTTATAGAAATAAAAATAGCAATTATTTTGCAAATTTTAGAGCTAAATTGTTTATTTAAATATTAAAAGAATTTTTTTCTTCGTTTTCTAAATCTGGACAATTTTTGTAAGGATTAGTTGTTGTCGAAATCCAAACATTTAAAATACTTAAACATTTAAATACATTTCTAACTAAAAAGGGTATGAATTTCAAACTAAATCGATATCTTTTTAACAACAACAACAACAAAAAAAAACATAAATGGAATGTATGCAAAGTAAAAAGTAATTAAAAGTAATTAAAAGAAAAAATTGAAAGAAGAGGAAAAACTGACCGAAATTGTTCTGCACCTTTGTAATAAAGGTGAGTATAACCGATCGCGCACTTATGGGACAAATATATATATCTACTTATATTAAAAACTGAGTATCTTTCTAACTATCTTTCTAACTATCTTTCTTTCTAACTATCTTTCTTTCTAACTATCTTTCTATGTCACGCATCTTTCTCCTGAACGCAAATGACCTGAAAGTCGAACCAGGTACCGATCGATAGGTAATTTGTCAAGCTTCATTAGTTTCAATTGATATAATTATACGATTTTAATTAGCGAAGATATCAATTAATAAGTAGTCAAATTTAAAGCGATTAAGCCTAATAAATGATTAAATATGAAATCCATTCTTGCAAACCGTCGTTGCTATGAAACAGTATAATAACAATGATAATGAGAATTTTGAATGAAGGCTTAACTAAATCAAACACGAAACTCCTAAGCGGGCCACTTACGTAGAATTTTTATCGCTAGCTACTGGTAATATTTTGAAACATTTATGTGTTGAAGAGCCATCTACTTATATTAAAAACTGAGTGTCTATGTCTGCTTTTTTCCTTTGAGCGAGCTGAACTTACTGAAACTTTCCTCACCATCTTGAAGGCGTGAAGCATCTCAATAATTCGATTGATTTTTTTTATATAGGAAAAAAGTAAAGGCGTGAAGCGCCTGTAAGCGAGCCGTGTTAGCGGGGAGTAGTTTCTTTAATTTTTTTTCTCGCTACTTTCAGGGCACGAAGTGCCCGTGCAACGCCGGGCCACGTGCGTGGTATGTCTTGAAATCGAATGAACATTAAATTATATCAAATAATATAACTTCAGAATGAGGTAAAAGTTAGAGAGGGGGGAACTTATGCATCAACATGCCGCAGGAAGCTAATCTAGCTGCCCTGGCAGCTAGTATATATATATATATATATATATATATATATATATATATATATATATATATATATATATATATATATATATATATATATATATATATATTAGGGTGATTAAAAAAAAAAATTTTTTTATTTATTTGGTCTTACCCTGTAGTTTTTTTTACACTATTCATGAATGTGATGTATGTGAAATTTTAGATCAATTGAGTAATATTTAGAGGTCGTTCAACGCAATCGAATTCTGTTGAAAATTAGCAATTTCGAGAGTTGGAGTAAATAACTTCATTACCCGAAATAATATTGTTCTTCATTTAAAGTGGAATAATTTAAAATCTTAGTTTACTCTACTAAGTAATTAGTCAATGAAATAATAGGTCAAAGTGAGTTGTAACGACCCCCCCCCCCGCCCCCGCTCCAAAGCTGCATCATGTCTTACCTGAGTTTGGGTAGAAAATTCAGCTGCAAGCTCGGGGTGTGGTTTCTGTTTTCTCTTTGGTTGTTTGAGACGTATGAGTTTATTCGGCTAAAACACCTAGCATCCACTCTAGACAGGGCCCAATATAAGTAACAGAAAGCCACTTTGATAGTAACTGCGTACAAAGTATGGGTCAAAATGGGGAGGATTTGACAACGTCCATAAAACGGTAAAGGCAAACTATTCGCTCTGAATCGGTCGTTAACTTACAAAAGTCGTTTAAATCTATGACTTCCTATGATAGTTCACTGAAACGAAACACTTATGCAAAATATATTGGGAAACTGAAGGAGGATCGGGGGTTTCACACGAGTATTAGTATCAGGACCACAAGCATTGATGATTTACTTCTGGGTTCTAGTAAGTTAGTCAGACCCTGGAATTTCTACGGCAAATGCTGCTGTACGATAACCAGTTAGATAAATGGGAACTTAGTAAGCTCGTACGTTGTTTTGATACGACATGCAGGGCCGGTACTAAAGCTGGAGCATGTTTGAACTTGGGGGAAAAAAAAACTATGGACGCAACTTTTATATTGTGCTTTCCGCCATTATGGTATTTTAGACATTGTGTTTTCTGTTGTATTATAACCAAAGTCCATTCTAGTCTTTTTCTCTCGGTATTTTAACCGATAAACCAAGAAATAGGTAGAATTGGGGTATTTGATTGCGTGCAATGTCAAATGCGGTGCTCACGCAATTGTGTGGAACCATCCATAATAAATAAAACATTCTAGTTTTAAGCCTGGAGTGAGAAACGATGAGGTTGAGGAGTTGGAAGACAATTCAGAGCAACGTGCAACTAGTAATGGCAGTTGCGCAAAGTCAACTTCTGATGACCCATGCAAGAGAAGTGTCCAAGGAAGATACTAGAGCGTAGTGCGTTTCTTGAGCGGAGCACCTTCTCTATCGTTGTATGTAGTCTTGTCCAAGGAGAGGTTCCTCGTGTTATATCTGTGCAAAGATTCTTTATGGCTTCAAGTTATGGATATTTCACAACCAGTTCAAACTTGTAGCCGGACAAAAAAAAAGGTATTCGTAACATATGAATATGATTTCTTTCACATTCTTATCGTTAACGGGAAAGAATATCTAAGAGCTAGATTCCCAGCAACCCTTTTTGTGCAAGCACTGAAAAATGATTTGGAACATTTTCAGCGTCCTTATTCATGTAAAGAAAAAACTCAAAATATATCAGCTGTTGGATTCTGAGCATTGGAATCTTCAAGATAGCTACCAACAAGGCTTTGTACTACCAAAAAAACTGAGGATTGTAAACGACAATACGGAGCGTGATATCGCCCTTATTGAAGCATTTGTTAAGATTATCACTAACGACGAAAAACAAAGACAGTGTCGTCTTCAAGTGGTACAGGAACACAGAAAAGGTTTCAAAGTTGTAAAAAAGTAAACTTAAAAAGTATTACAAGAATTAATGAGCGAATTACGATATATTTAATGTATTTAAATTTGTTTTTTATATTTTTTCCGTATTTGATTAGTTTTCATACTTTTCTGCATTTCATTGGTTTTTCAGCTATATCGTTCATTTTGTCATTGCACGCTTTTTTTCTTCAGAGATATAGAAAAGCAATAAAGTAACCTCATTATTATTATTTACGTTAGCATTTGTGCCAATATCACAAAATTTGAAGTACTCCTAAAAGTAAATATAGTTTATAAAAATTTTGGGCAAATAATTCTGTGTATATAAAGGCCCAAATAAGACGGTAAGACGAACAAAATACAAAGTCTACTTTTTTCCATAGATATCATTTACGTTCACGTTTTTGTCAATATCACGAAATTTCAAGTCGTTTGAGCGACCTCTAAATATTAATATATTTTGTCAAAAATTTTCACAAATAATAAGTGTATATAGTGGCACAAATAAGAGTGTAAGACACACAAAAATGCAAAGTTTATTTTTTCCATACATTTTTGAATCGCCCTAATATATATATATATATACAGGGTGTTCCAAGTTAACTGTCATGACCTTTATTTCCTCAACCGTTAGAGATAAGCATACAGTTCATTTAGGAAAAAATCTCTAAATTACGAAAGGAATTTTGGGTCTATTCAATATTTTTCAAAAAATCAAATTTTGAAAGAGTTACGAAATTTAGATTTTTATACAGCCCCCCAGTCCTATCAATCATATTTAGTAAAACATTCTTGACACTGTAACGTTTAAAACTAAAAAAAATCACTCTTCTACCACAAAAATTGACCGAGTTATGACGTTTTGAAAAATCAAGATTTTGCATTGTTTCATGACGTCTTCGAGAAATCACTTCCTCCATGACGTCATGAAACAATGCAAAATCTTGATTTTTCAAAAAGTTATAACTCGGTCAATTTTTGTGGTAGAACAGTGCTTTTTTTTTAGTTTTAAACGTTACAGTGTCAAGAATGTTTTACTAAATATGATTGATAGGACTGGGGGGCTGTATAAAAATCTAAATTTCGTAACTCTTTCAAAATTTGATTTTTTGAAAAACATTGAATAGACCCAAAATTCCTTTCGTAATTTAGAGATTTTTTCCTAAATGAACTGTATGGTTATCTCTAACGGTTAAGGAAATAAAGGTCATGACAGTTGACTTGGAACACCCTGTATATATATATATATATATATATATATATATATATATATATATGTATATATATATATATATATGTATATATATATATATATATATATATATATATATATATAATTTTTTTTAAATTAGAAGTATAAAACCTTGCGAAAAAACCTGTTAGAAACGGAAGTAAAGATAAAATTCCCAAAAGACCCTGGGTCCTTCATCAGGGGGACCCCCCTAGGGTAGAGAAAAGTGGAGTGAGATGTTTCTAGCAAGTTGCAGGCAAAATGCCTTAAAAGATGCAACTTGATGAATTTTCTTGTGTATATATATATATATATATATATATATATATATATATATATATATATATACACGTAGAAACAAAGGCAGCATTACTTTAACGCGCTTTTCACAAAAAAAAAATAAAAATTCAAAATTAAATGAGTTACATTAACATCTATGAGTGCATTTGCATGTAAGCAATCCTTAAAATTTCCCAGAGCTACTGGAATTATCATCCCCCACACCGGATAAATGCCCTTGGCCTTTTAAGAGCGAGAATTACCGTCGCTCTCTATGAAATTTCATTTCATTGAATCCATTCATCCTGTCATTTGGGTCCTATTCCTTTGCCACCTAGATCACCAGACCTGACGCCAGTGAACTTCTTTGTTTAGGGATTCTTGAAACAAGCAGTTTACTGCTCAGATGCAACCAGTTTGCAGGACTTGCGCATTTGGCTTGATGGAGCAGTAGCAAAAATGAGAAATGAAATTTCATTGAGAGCGACGGTAGTTTTTGCTCTTAAAAGGCCAAGGGCATCTATCCGGTGTGGGGGATGATAATTTCAGTAGTTCTGGGAAATTTTGAGGATTGTTTACATGTAAATGTACTCATAGATGTTAGTGTAACTCATTTAATTTTGAATTTTTCTTTGTGAAAAGCGCGTTAAAGTAATGCTTCCTTTGTTTCTACGTGTTGTTATCTTCTGTTGTGATTATTAACTTAATAAAGTGTTATAATTTAATATTTAGTTATAAAATTTTCCTTTTCTTGAATAAATAAACCAGTACACTTACATGAAATAGAAAATTTAGAACATAAAAGTCTGACTTTTTGCTGGTTTCCATATTCTGACAAAGGGCGATTTTCATACTGTTTCAAACAAAAGTCAGAATATCTGCTGAACTTGAAGCCCAATATGATTTTCTGTTGTATCATCTGAAAGCTAGTGAAATAGGAAAGTTTTTGGTGCATTTGACCGGTTGTAGCTCATGCGGTTGTTTCTGAAATTTTTGACTGAAAAGTTTGATGAAATTTCATTTTTGAGTGTTTCCAGTGTTTGGAAGCTTGTAACTCACTGTGAAGTACGACTATCTTGATGAAAAGAGTGTCATTTTAAAGGATTTTGTCTTCTCTTTCCAAATATGTACTTATTTTGTATGTAGGTCCGACAGGAAGTTCAAAAATTAGTCTTTTTCTGAAAATTTTGTTTTTTTGCGAACTTTTCTTAAATATAATATTACTCGGTTACGGTTAAGAATTGACACCGCTAATGGGTGGTTCTATACTCCACTTGGGCTCTTCTAGCACCCCTTTTCGTATGGCAGATTCGATCAAACTCATTCTGTATATATATATATATATATATATATATATATATATATATATATATATATATATATATATATATATATATATATTTATATTAACGAGCGTTTTCTAAATTTGAAGTTTTTTTTTTCAATTCTTAAATTATTATTTTTTTTAAAGATAAACATAGTATATTATTTCAAGTGAATGTCATTAAGTTACCAGACCAGGCATTTATTGAGCACATTTAATTGAGGTACTCATTAAATTATTTATTTCCCAAACGCAATTAAAATGCATTTCTTTTTACTTTTCTCAGAAATAAACAACAAGAAACCGGGGATAAAAGTACGAGCAGAGCATCGATTCTGAAGTGAAGAGGCTCGTCGCCAACAGATGGCGGTGTCGGCCATTTCCAAAGGCGCTGGGATCTTTTCCACATAGTGGGCACGGGCGGCAAGGGTCGCACTTTATCTAGTAGTTTTCTCTGAACACGGTCGCAGTTAAAAGTGCTCTGGAAGAAAAGTGTGAGTTCTGATCGGCGACCGATCTGATTTTTTAAAAATGTCCCCTCCGCACGAGTGTGTTTGTTTGTAGACAAGTGAGTTGAGACATTTTTTTGTTGGGTATACGAAAGGAAAAGAGAGATAAAAACACAAAAAACCCATTTGGACTAGCAGATGCTGCAGTTTAATAGTTAAAGGTAAGCAATTGAGAGTAGACACTGAGCAAGTTTTAGAAATCCATAGCGACTGTTACTTTATTGTTTACTCTTTGTATTCAGAAGGTTCACTACGAATTTTAATTCATGTATATTTCTTATTCGAACGCCGTAGAGGTTTTTTCATACAGTAAGAAGAAAACTATTTTTTAATGTGTGTACCAATTTGATTTTACAAACAAAGCCAGAGTGTGACACTTTTAACACACACAAGTCACATCCGTAGACTTCATGAATGCATTTCCATTAAAACAAAACTCCCTTCCAGTTGACAGTAAGCCAAATAAAACTATTCTTAAGTTCAATCAGGCAACGGTCCTGTGTCAGTATCTTTTTAAGCTATTAAACTATGAAAAACTGTAAAATTGTTAAGGTTTAAAGAAAGTGCAAATGAGTATCTAAGAATAAGGGAAAATTGGAAAAAGTCTTTAAACAATTCTTTTTTAATTTAAGTTACAATTAATGCATCTTTTTAAATATTTTTTCTCAATTCAGATTAAAATATATATTCATAAACACTTTTCCATTTTCTCGTACTTTTCTCAAAAAAATCCTTTAATGATGACAATTAAATAATAAAAAAAAACATAAAAATGGAGTAAAAAACAGTTAGATATTTAGTTATGGGAACGGAGCGATAGGCGGGGGGGGGGGTGCTTAATTTAATTTACAAGTACAAGTGATTAAGCACTTGTCGTAAGCTTGTGTTTTAGCTTTTAATGCTCATTAGTGAAGCGGTGATCAAAGACTTCCTTTTAAACACTAACGATATTGCTATTTCAGTTTAGTAAGTTTATTTTCACCATTTGCTTTTACTAAACGCTCCTATGAAATGTTTTCTACGTAAGACATTTTTATTTATTAAATATAAAAATATCTACAAGTACCGTTTAAAATTACAATTGAACTTTTTTTTACTCTCACATTTTGGTAACAAACTAAGAAATCTTCGCAATTGCACGTTAAAATGCTTTGCAAAATACAAAAGAAACAAATTTTTGCAGAACCACTTTTAGGTGCTATTTTCCTTAGTATATGTGTAATATAAGCTAATATCTGTAGTTAGATATATACATCTCAAATTATAGAGAGCAAATGTGTTCCTTTAAATCTATTATGAATTTTTGAAAAAAAAAAAAAAGTTAGTTGATTCGTAAATTTTATAAGAAGCCAGAGTAATTATACACATAAAAAGTAAGAGAAGTATTTGCGTCACAACACAACACATTATTTCTTACAAATGCAAATGAAAGGTCATATATTTCTATATGTTTTTCTCCCGTCAATGTTATTTTCAAAACTTTTCCCACAGAGGTAGGGGAGAAAATTTTTGAAAAGAGTCACCCTCTCATACATAAAATGCAGATATTTACAACAATAACTCGTAAGAACTCACTTATATTTTTTTACCTATTCCTCTGTGAGAATTTGGTGCAATTTTTGTCATGCATAATTTATTCTGGTTAAATTGCGTCAATTAAACGATCCAAGGAAGGGATTCTGTGCAACTTCGAGTCACGTGGTTGCAATTTTTGTAGTTAATTGTATATAATTGCGTTTCATGTCTTCCGTTTACAGCTTTGCAGGAAAATCTCATTATTTTTGTCCGGTTTGTTTAAAAAAATATATTTAAATCTGTATAATGTCCGAAAATATAATATATATCAAGAAGGTTTAATCGCAAACTACTGCATGTGAAAAAATGTAAATAAAAAAAGTATAGAATTTTTCAAAAAGTTTACGGTCCCTTGACGATCAAGGTAAATTAGAAATTAGTAAAATTTTAGAAAATATAATAAATAAAATTGTATAAGCAATATTTATAACTGTATAAATTTATTTCACTAGTATATTGATTTAAAATACATTTTATAATATCTAAGCCTCTTACAAACTCTTAATTTATAAAATCTTTGATAAAATTGGAACAAAAAAGTGCAATCATTTTTGCTTAAATTATACTAAAAAAATATTTAGTTTTTAGATGAAAATAATTCTAAAGTAACCTAATTTTGCTTCGAGCGTTATTTACGGATTTACTTAATACATTTTGCGGCCACGTATTTTTTGAACCATTGTGTCATGTCACAGGTTTAATAAAGATCACTACATTTGTGTATAGTCATATAGTCTCTTAATGTTCCCGAATCGAGAGCTTTATACTCCATCTGATCGTGAAATTTGTGTTTTAAGTGACAAAATCACGCACTTGTAGTTAACAAAAGAAATTGCTTAAATATCTTCCATACAAAATGCCGATATTATTCTCGTTTTTCTTGCTGAAATTACTTGTAACTTAACATTATTTAGGTAACTGTTAGTAAACTTGTTTACAATGGGTTTTCTGACGCCAAATGTTTCATGAAAAGTGAAACACAGAGTACTTTAGTCGAAGAAGTTTCTTAACACCAGGTGAACGCCTCCTAAACACCAAGTGATAGAACGGCACTCCGTATTTTTTTTCTTTAATGTAGTTTAACATGCATGTTTTGCATCCATACATAAACTAATATTTATGTAACAAAATGAGCGTGTGATAAACATAATGCATAAATTTTTACACAGCAATACATTTTTAAGTTAACTAATTAATATGTTGATTAACTAGTCACCATAAAAATATCTTACTTAAAGCAATACCGTTTTGTTCTGAATAGCTTTTCAGCTCCTAACTGAGCTATAAAACGCAGACGCTGATTTTATCCTATATAAATTGCCTAGTTGAAGAGTTTTTGAACAATGTTTTATCTTTATGTTTAGTGCAATTTAAAAATTAAAATTTTACTCGAAAACGATTTTTTTTGCAGTGAATGTATTAATCATTTTTTGTTTCATTATTTTCCAAATGTTAGGTGCATTTTTGCGTGTTAGTGCTTTTTGTCTTCCTTTATAACACTCATCCACTTTTATATAACACTAATTAGAGTGTATACTAGAACTTAAGAATATTAATACATTAATTAATAGTAATTTATAACGTAGTGTAATTTTTATAAATGAAGAAAATTACTTAATGCCCACTCAGCTAGCTAAGCATAATTAATTTAACTTTGGTTAATTGGGATGAACATCATGTAAAGTGCATGTTTTGTGTAATGTAATTCAAATTACATGTTTCATAGATTTATTATACAGTTTTCTTTCTTTGAAATTTTACTAAATTTAAATTAAAACAGCTTAATTATAATCTGTTAGACTTTTGTTACGCTTTCTAAGAATTTCGGGACCTAATTATAATGAATAACGTTATGAAATATTTCCTCGTCATATTTCAATTTCCTTCCAAATTTCAAACTGGATGCGTTTCATTAATACCTTACAAGATAATCATATTATGTGCAGCTCTTAGAGCTGCCATTGATGTCACTTCAATTTATTAGTGACATTCTTGTAATTCATAAAATCTAAATTAATAGCTAGTTTTAGTTGTTGTTTTTTTCGTGTGTGAATTTAAAATCTAAAATGTGGTTGCATTAATTTTATTAGTATGCTTCTGTTTTGAATTAAAAACTATTTGTTCTCAAAAACAGAATTTTGGAAAGTAATTTAAATGTATTCTGTTTAAGTCATAAATGACGTTGAAAGAATAAAATCGGTTTTTACTTATTCTTTGATTATTTAAGCTGAAGGGAAATAGAGAGAACGACAAGGTAAACGTGAAAAATGTGTCAGTGTTTAACAAACAAAAGCAAAGAGAAAGAAGTATTTCTTGAGGAGTTTAAGTAAATGTATTAAATTTAAACGTATAATAATATTATACGTCATTGTTTCTGATATCAGACAAATTTTGTTTTCAGTTTGTAAAAATCTACACAAATGTGTGATTGTATTAAGTTTATTTAATGGGGTTTAAATATTAATGAGTACACATGTCGAATAAAATAATAAACCTAAAAATAATCAGTTGCTTTTTGCATTAAAATATTAATAGATGTTTAGTTAAAAGGTATAGATAAGGTAATAATGGATAAATGGACCATGTTTTTCTTCGTTCTCTGAAGGCTGTACCATTTACACAAATTTTATCTTTCATTGTACATACCTATAGTGTACGATGTTTCTAAAAAGGTCAAAATGTAGATGGACGTATCACTAAAGAAATTCCAGTAGGTTTTCACAACTACGATTGCAAAAGACTGCTAACTATGTATTTAATTAATGTTCCTTTTAATAACTCAAGTTCTACAAAGATAAGGCCTAGCTAAGAAAACTCTATGGAATGATCTATCGAAAAAAAATATGCATAAAGGTCACCTAAATCGTTTCGGCGCTTTAATGACACAAACAGACACACAGATACATAGACACGTCAAACTTTTAATTTTCTTCCTTTTCCATCGTGTTTTAAAAAAAACTATTGTAATTATGATGTCTGAAGTTTGAAGTGTTTGATACTGAGCAGGAGCTGTTTTTGCATTTGTGGAGCATATATTGTTCCAACTGACCAGCGCAAAAATATTGCTATGTTGCTACGTTTAAGTATTTTGCTTAATTAATCATAGAGAAAAGCTTTCCTGAACTTGAAATTGGACATTTTTACTACTTTTGACGGACAGCTTACAATGCTTTCTTACTAGGAACTGATTAACGAACATTTCAAAAATGATTCTCAGATTTTAACTCTTAAATTTTCAATCAGTATAAAAACAGATTAATTACTACAAAGTTAATCATACTCCCACGTCGAGCTAAAAGAAAGCTAACTCGTAATTCATGGCCACCTTTATAAAATTAAACTTTGATTTAAGCTATTAAAAGAAAAAAACATACTTATTAAAAGCTTAACGGGAAAATTGATATAAATTCAATTTATTCTTACTCTCAAAAAGTCAATGCTTTTCTATGTAAACATCGACAGAAATTCACACATTGAAGACACGACCTCCTCCATTAAATTTGGGTTAGAACTATTTAACAACATTAAAAAAAAAAACTTAATAAAAAGCGGAAAATTGTTTTTCTACCAATGTATTCCTACTCCAAAAAAGTCGATGCTTTTCTGTGTATACATCGAGAGAAATTCAATAGAAACCAGTGATGCGTTCTGCATCAACAGAGAATCCTAATCACACTATTTATAGGGAGTAACGGACTCCTGGAGAAGCTCCTTTAATAGCAATTCCTTGTTGAGAAATTTCCAGCAAATAAACGCGGACACATTGAAGACACGACCACCTCTGTGTCGCTCTGTGAAGAAATTGATAGCTCTATTATAATGTCGGCAGAAGTGCTTCGCCGTGAGATACTAACAGGTGCGCAGAAAAGGGAGAATCTATTCGCTGAGCCCCGTGAGAAATATCGAGAGTTGGAGCAGTATCGCAGACTTAAGTATGCAAACTTTCACTTTTTGTTGCTTTTGACAACGTCGAGGTTTCGCGCACAGGGTGTTGATTTTTTCAGAATATCGAGATTACAAAGTGTAATTGTTTTTAAAGCCATTAAAAAACTAGCTGTCGTGGCCGTCACGAAACTTTCTTCTATATCTATCTTATGAATTCCGGTTACAAAATAAAATACGTACTCGCCCGAGTAGTTGGAGACAGCGCCAATTTCCCAATTATCGTAATAACCCTGCAAATGCAGAATCAATGAGCGAAATTGGAAATCATTGCAAAAGCCTTGTTTAGATAAATTGCAAACATTTTGTTTGTTAGTAAAAAGAAATTGGCAACAGTTAAAAATTTCAAATCATTGAAAGTTTTCAGCTGTTTTGATAATTAAATAGCGTGAAAGCGATTTTTTAATGAAGTAATTTTTCGCATTGTTGACTAAGCGCAAAAATCACCCCACCCTCCCCCTGGGGCGATTGGCGCCAAAATTTAATCGATGCTTGCTTCCATATTGGGTTAGTGTTATTCCAAATTTCATTCAAATCGCAGCAATATTTCCCGAGATACAGTAGGTGCAGTGACAAAATAAGCACTTTTGATTGCTCCACCCCCCTTTGAGATATTGACACACAAATTGAATCAGCACCTGTACTCAATAGGGTCTACCTATGGACTAATTTTCGTTTGATTCCGCCGGTTACTTCCTGAGATATAGCAGTCACCCCCGCGCAGAACACGTGCGATTGCTCCACCCCCCTTCAAGATATTGACAAACAAATTGAATCAGCACCTGTACTCAGTAGGGTCTACCTATGGACCAATTTTCGTTTGATTCCGCCGGTTACTTCCTGAGATATAGCAATCACCCCTGCGCAGAACACGTGCGATTGCTCCACCCCCCTTGGAGATATTGACAAACAAATTGAATCAGCACCTGTACTCAGTAGGGTCTATCTATGGACCAATTTTCGTTTGATTCCGCCAGTTACTTCCTGAGATATAGCAATCACCCCCGCGCAGAACACGTGCGATTGCTCCATCCCCCTTGGAGGAATTCGCTAAAAAAAGTCAGGTGCACCAGTTCACATGGTGGTACATATGTGAAAAAATTTTTGTTCGATTTCATTCAGTAGTTTTTGCTCTAGCGCGGCCACAAAAACTGGTCACACACATACAGACTCACACACACACAGACAGACAGACAGACATTTTCTAAAAATGGTCGAAATGGACTCAGCGCACCTCAAAACGTGCAAATCCGTCAAAATTCGACATTCGAAAATTTTCACGAAACCAATACTTTCTTCTATATATTAGATATAGAAGAAAGTAATAAAAGAAGTGTTTCCAAAACAGTGTATGGGTGAGTAGTTTTCTTTATGGTATAGAGAGTGTATTTTAATTAACTTTCGCTTAAGGCTGGAAACTTTGATGATTTTTTTTTCGATGTTGTCAAACAAGATTTTTTTAAACAAAATTTAAGTCAGGTAAGTCTTTTAAGACATAGCCGACATCAGATTATTTCAGTATGGAATCCCTTTATGTAAATATAACTCAAAAAATGTTCCGAATGGATTTTTTTTAATTAGATTTTAGTGGAATTGAATTTCTGAAGTTTAAATGCAAAAAAATAAAGTAATATTTTTTAAAATTATGATAGAAAATTTTGATAGCATGAATAACATCATACTTATTAAACATTATAAGCGTAAACTAAATGCCATTACTTTAATTGCTCACTATTTATTATATAAATAAAAATTGATTTAATATACTAGTTAATAGAATACATCTATATGAGTCAAATTTCTAAAGCTTCTGTATTTAAAACTAGTAAACCGGTTGAAAATAATTGGATATAGGGTTCGATGCATGATTCTTTACATATCAAACCACATGTAAGCTTAAGGTGACATGGCAATAATATTTATCGGTTACAACATGTGTTACTTTAATTGCTCACTATTTATTATATAAATAAAAATTGATTTAATATACTAGTTAATAGAATGCATCTATATGAGTCACATTTCTAAAACTTCTGTATTTAAAACTAGTAAACCGGTTGAAAATAATTGGATATAGGGTTCGGCATGATTCTTTACATATCAAACCACATGTAAGCTTAAAGTGACATGGCAATAATATTTATCGGTTACAACATGTGTTACTTTAATTGCTCACTATTTATTATATAAATAAAAATTGATTTAATATACTAGTTAATAGAATGCATCTATATGAGTCACATTTCTAAAACTTCTGTATTTAAAACTAGTAAACCGGTTGAAAATAATTGGATATAGGGTTCGGCATGATTCTTTACATATCAAACCACATGTAAGCTTAAAGTGACATGGCAATAATATTTATCGGTTACAACATGTGTTACTTTAATTGCTCACTATTTATTATATAAATAAAAATTGATTTAATATACTAGTTAATAGAATGCATCTATATGAGTCACATTTCTAAAACTTCTGTATTTAAAACTAGTAAACCGGTTGAAAATAATTGGATATAGGGTTCGATGCATGATTCTTTACATATCAAACCACATGTAAGCTTAAGGTGACATGGCAATAATATTTATCGGTTACAACATGTGTTACTTTAATTGCTCACTATTTATTATATAAATAAAAATTGATTTAATATACTAGTTAATAGAATGCATCTATATGAGTCACATTTCTAAAACTTCTGTATTTAAAACTAGTAAACCGGTTGAAAATAATTGGATATAGGGTTCGGCATGATTCTTTACATATCAAACCACATGTAAGCTTAAAGTGACATGGCAATAATATTTATCGGTTACAACATGTGTTACTTTAATTGCTCACTATTTATCATATAAATAAAAATTGATTTAATATACTAGTTAATAGAATGCATCTATATGAGTCACATTTCTAAAACTTCTGTATTTAAAACTAGTAAACCGGTTGAAAATAATTGGATATAGGGTTCGGCATGATTCTTTACATATCAAACCACATGTAAGCTTAAAGTGACATGGCAATAATATTTATCGGTTACAACATGTGTTACTTTAATTGCTCACTATTTATTATATAAATAAAAATTGATTTAATATACTAGTTAATAGAATGCATCTATATGAGTCACATTTCTAAAACTTCTGTATTTAAAACTAGTAAACCGGTTGAAAATAATTGGATATAGGGTTCGGCATGATTCTTTACATATCAAACCACATGTAAGCTTAAAGTGACATGGCAATAATATTTATCGGTTACAACATGTGTTACTTTAATTGCTCACTATTTATTATATAAATAAAAATTGATTTAATATACTAGTTAATAGAATGCATCTATATGAGTCACATTTCTAAAACTTCTGTATTTAAAACTAGTAAACCGGTTGAAAATAATTGGATATAGGGTTCGGCATGATTCTTTACATATCAAACCACATGTAAGCTTAAGGTGACATGGCAATAATATTAATCGGTTACAACATGTGAAACGAGATTGAAAAGTTTAACTGTACTATATCAGTAATTACACTTTCGTAGTTTTAAAATGTTATTTAAAATGGGCAAACATAATTAACAGTTGATATGGTTATAAATTCAATTTTAGTTAAGTGCAAAAATGAAATACAGTTCTGCATTTTATTTTTGCTCACAACTTTTATACTTCGAAAATCATTTTTTTTTTTTTTAAATTACATATCAATTGATGACTTCTCATTTAAATTAATTAAGTTAATTTAAAATAAAAACAGTAATGGTCAATAAACTGCAAATTATTTTTTGCCTGATATAAATACGTCTATTATGTTGATCAATTAGATCACTCCATTTGATTTTTATTTCGAAGAAATAAAGGCATATTTGTGTGCAAAAAAAAGTAAAGAAATCATTGCAACATTAAATCGCAAATTTGCATGTAACTGTATATACTTCTTTTCGGTTTTTTCAATGCGAAGAGTTGAGAATATAGAGGAAGAGTCAACCGGTTAAGTCATTTGGCTTTTATTTGTCACAGATTTAGACTTTTAGCGCCCCTATACATCTGTATTTGGTTCTCTATAAATTTGTGTGACTTACTCTTGTAATAAGTTGTCTTACTTTATTATTAGATTATTTTTTTTTAATATTAAATTATTTTTAACAAACTATATTGGGACTAGAGAGCACTTTTAGTTACATATTTGCACTATTAAATATGCGTTTAATATTTGAAACAAAACTTAATTAGCTTAAGGACATAAAAAAAGAAGAAAAAAAAAACATGACTAACTTAAAGACATAAATAAAGGGCTTGGAGGATAAAGGGGCTATGTTACATAAAAAGAAACTCTAGATTATGGTAAGTAATGGATACAGGTAAGCAAATAAAACTTGGTACGTAAAAAAAAAAGACCTCGTTAGACCAATTGACCAATTTCAGAGGCACGCTTATGGGACTTTCCATGGTAACTTACGTTACATTTTGACTAATTCTTTGGCATTTAGCACCTCTGTGCAAACAAACGATGTTATATAAACCTTGTACAAAAGTGATTTATGAAAATGGTAATCAAAAGCGAAATTAAATTGCACAAATATTTGATGCATTTAAATTTTACAAAATTCAGCAGTCAAAAATAAAACAGTAACTAACGTTACACAAAGAGCGAATTTTGTGTAACGTGAGTTACTGTATTAGTTTTGGCTGCTAAATTTTGCAAAATTTAACTGTATCAAAGATTTTTACAATTTAATTTCGCTTTTGATTACCATTTTCATAAATCACTTTTGTACAAGGTTTATATAACATCATTTGTTTGCACAGAGGTGCTAAATGCCAAAGAATTGATCAAAAATGTAACGTAAGTTACCATGGAATGTCCCTTATGCACTTATGACAAAAACAGAAAACAAAAAAGCTGCAACAACTGCATCAAAAAAACTTTGAACTTTAATTACTCGCAATTTCTGTTTTGTCACGTAACCCCTTCATCTCCCAAACCCTTTAAATGTGTGAGAAATACATTTTCTACTCAGGCTATGAACTAAATCCACTCTCTGCTTCGGAGGTGTAATTTCAGATGCAAACAAAAAAGCCTAAATTAATGAAATTTTCATGCATTAAAAATATAGCATTATTATTTAAAGTAAAATAATATCTTCGGATGTAAATAGTTTCATGTTTTTTTTTTCTTAACAGGAGAATTATAAAATTTGCAAGTCATTCTCAGATTTTTATTCAAAACTATTTATTCAGAAATTTGTTAATACCATTATGTCTGTTCAGGCACGAATACGACTTTATTTGTTATGGAGTACAAGTTTTCTAGGATGTGTATGTGTATTATTTCTAATTATTTTCTATAAAAAACCTTAATCCAGATTAATTAACATAATATTCTTAATGTGGTATGGATTCATGCTTGATTCAATGCTAAATCGTTTAAAACAGGAAACGTATCGCATACATTTGATACTTTATTAGAAATCTACATGCAAAAATTTGATTTTAAATTTCAAAACCAGTCGAATAGTTTTGCTGAGATAGTTACCTGTTTGCTGAACTGCAGTTTATTATATGCAGAAAATAAAAACTTTAGCTCCTTGATTGCATCAATTAAAAAAAATGTACTCTATTACCTACTGCTGATCATTCTGTTAAACTTGAAGGCTTAAAATAAACGATTTGAAAAATATCTAATTGCAGACAAATGCATCCAAGTATTTCTAAAACTCATTCAAATTGAAAAAGTCACTTTCCCAAATTGTAGGCACTACTAAAACCAAACGAGAACAAAGCATAACATTTTAAAAACTCTGCATTAGCTCTTAAAATATTCTTTTTGTGCTGTATAAGCAGCATTTAATAAACATTCTTGTGGAATTTAGAAACTATCTTTTAGAAAAATTTAATTATTTTAGCTGTTAAAAGGTCATTGACAGTACTTAGAAGTACCTAAGAAAGTTTAAAACGTAAAGTTATTTTAAGAAACAATTTATAATGCAAAGCAGGGTACTTATTTGCATTGAAGATAAAATAGAAGAAAGCTCTACATTAAAAAAATAATTGAATATTAGTATTGGTGAAATATGTATTATATTAAGTTAATTGCAAATACAATAGAGGTTTCAGTTCAAACTTTTCTTTGTACTTGTATTCAATGCAAATGTTCCTATCGTACGTTTTTAAGAGGTACTGCTGGTATGTTATATAATCTATGTTATGAATTGGATCTGCGACAAATCTTCATTGTAAAAAACTGTCTAATATAACTGTTCTTAATTGCAACTTTTTTGTTACTTTAGTTATTTTGATTATTTGTATTTTTATTTTATTATATCCCATTAATATCGCATTACAGTAGTGTTTGAAAAAAAAAAAAAAACACTTAAATTGTGTTCAACGGAAGTGAAAATCAAAAATGGTTAAGACTACGCTAAAATCATTTCATAAAAACACTATGTCATGAAAAATATACACATTTTGGTTGGTAAAATAATTATCTAACAACTTTTAGAATGAACTGATTCTGTAATAATGGCGAAGTTTATATGACGAAAAGTTACTTTAAATTACCCCAGCTGTCTACTTTCTGATTTTTCACCTAGTTAGCAACCCAAATGCGATAATCACATTAGAGTGGTATTTTCGTTATTTTATTTCACTTTCGAATAGACATAGCGTCAAGAATTTGCTGCGCGTACCCATTATGTAGGCAAAAAGTAATGAAATTTTGGTCCAGGATGAAATAAAGACTAATTAGCTATGCATGAAAAATAATCGCTGACATAATTAAACTTGACAGTTTTTAGTTTGCTCACGCTCAATGTAATGAAGTTACTGTAGATAAACAGCCTTATCTGGAAAATAATATTTAGCTATAAACATTCGTTTCATCTATCCTTTTTAAGGGTACTGCAGCCGCTGGTTTGGTACATGAGTTTATCTTATGTTGAGAAATACGATCTGAAGATTCAAATCATTCTACACATTAAAAATTATCACTTGATTTTTATAGAAATTATGGCTATGAGAAAACAATTTTAAAATATTTTGTGAATCTCAAATACTAGTACACATTGCAGTTATTTTATAAATTTTATTTTTTATTTACATATTTATTTTTTTGCATCTGCTGCCTGTAATGTGAGTTAAAAGAGTAAATGGTGAATCATATCAAATGAAACCTTTAGCAAAAATGCGTTCTAATATTTAACTTTATCGTAACATTTATCTCGTTCTCAAATCTTACTGAGGAATGTTTAGTTAGTAATATACGTAAATTCATCTGAAACTAGTTTCCTCCTATATAACGAAATATCTGAGAATATATTTTGCTATTATTTACCATACTATAGATACGTTAGCTATATTCATTCATTAATCGTACGTTTGATAAATATAGTTCACAATTTGAGACAATTTCATTTCACCGTTGTTCGAAAGATTAATTAAATTCATTCGTATATCATTTGCATTTTCTTACATAAAACTTTTGTGAATTCAAATGTTTTCAATAAAATTATTTGAGATACTTTCCATATCATCGTGTTAATTTTTATTTTCTACTTGACAGTTTCTTTTTTTTTCTGAGCAAGAAACATATTATAAAAAACACTTTTGTGTGGATTATCCGTTAAAAAGAAATAAGGCGTAATTTGTTATTATTTCGTCCAGAAGTATTTTTTTGTGTTTTGTATCTTAACAGTAAATTTGAACTTATTGTAACTCATATTGCATTTTTTTGCAAAGCACTTTAAAGTTTTGCTTTTCCATTAGAACGCATAGCATACATGCATGTGAACACATAGCATACATATTAGCCATTAGAACACATAGCATACATGTCCTTAAGTCACTCATAACTTTTTAAATAATCTAGCTAGAACAATGCTGTTTTTTCTAAGTGTTTTAAATAACTTTTACTTTTGAAATAAGCAACAAACATTTTTTTGCTCTTTTGGTCATTTTTGAGGTACATTTTGAGTAACCCCTTAAAGGCGTTAAATTTTATCAATTTGTATGCTTAAAGGGCTCATCTCCATTACTCTATTTATTCGAAATTGAAAGAAAACGGCCATTTTGGTTAGATCCTATTCCTACTGCAAATCTGAAAGATCAGTTGAGCGATAAAAAAAATCTTTCAATGGAGAAGAAGATGAACTTTTTAATCGTCTTCGCGACTGCATTTTGCTTTCTGTTCCGGAGAATTCCACTTCTTACTGCAACTGAGCCCAAAATGGCTCCGAATTCCGAAGAATATACTTGGAAATCATCATCTAACCGACGAAAAAGTACATCCTAAATCACAAAGAATATTAGAGGAGGCGAACATCTCGATTGCAGTTTGAAAAGAAAAACGTAGACGAGGCATTTATGTCTCCTCTCTTTGAACCCCACAAAATTGTAAAATAACTACCGCAGTTTAGATTTCTTTCTTTCTTTCAAAAATGGCGCTTCTTCTTTCGCATTCGAAGAAAGATCATCTAGAATTTCTTTCAAAGCAAAACTCACAAGAGATCCATAGATATATAAATCTAAAACTTTTTTTTTCTCCCTCTCCTCCCTCTTTTTTGTCTTTCATTTTCTTGGTGGATGGCTTTCAATTTCTCAAAGTCTTTTCTCCAATTTCGCCACTAAGTGAAGTATTTTTTTCTTCGCAGTGGCATTTAATAATTCAACGTCTTATTTTTTTAAGAACGTATCCAGCTCTCTGAGTTTATTTATATAGAAAGACCAATATTTTGAAGAAAGAAAAAAAAAGAAGTAAAGGAGTAATAAAAAAAATGAAAGGAAAATTTCAAACCTAAAGTTAAAACGTATTTTATTTCCTAGGTTTACGGAGGGTAAAATGAAACAAAAAATATCTTTAAGACATCTCTTGTTCGAGTTTTATTCTTCCTAGTTTAGTTAATTTCCTTTCTTCTGGCAAAAACCTTGGTTACATTTTTTATGAATGTCTCCGAATTTTTTATTGCTACTTTTATCTTTTGGGTACCCAAACAATTTTCTGAAGTACATTAATTCCCCAGTCGAATAAAACATAGAGTAAATGTTAACCGCTTTTGAAGACCTCATAATGCTCTTTTTTTTGGAAACCTCCTTAAATAAGTTGCAAAAAAATCATTTGTTTAGGAAACATTTGTTTAACTCATTTGCTATAATTATTCTTCCGCCAGTTTTTCCGAGTAAAATCAATACATTAATTCTCTATTAAATACCATTAACTCAAAGTTGCTAGAAAGGCATCGTAAAATCTTTTGCGATTTTTTAAAGACTCTAAAGAACTTGAAGTGAAATTTTTATGCGTTTCTCAAATTTTCCCCACAACATTTAAAAAAAAAATGTCGTTAACAAAGAAAATGTCAAAAATACTCGTAGTTAACCAAAAACATTTTAAGTTTCAAATACTGATTGTAATTGAAGTTTAAATATCTAATTTATCATTTACTCAAATATTATTGCAACCATGTTATTAATGTATACAAATTGTTGTGATGAGTATTGGTATACGTGTCTTATTTTGTTAGGGGGGGGTAGTTTGCGCTTATATTGACAATTAAATGCGCTTTATTTCATGGTTTTCAAATTATGTTTAAACATAAAGGATGCGGCATATTTGAGAGATATTTACAGCAATATTGTCCCATCACAACTGTATTCATGTTAATTCGAATGTTCAATCATTAATTTTTTTAAGGTTCTTCTATATATGAATTCGAAAGTTGCATTCGCAATTTTTTTGGAATTGCTTTTTTGTAGGTTCGATAGGCAAAAAAAAAATCTAATAATATACTTGCACTCAACATTTTTTGTTTAAATATTTTATTAGTAAGAACATTATAATGCTCTGAGAAACAAACTATATAATTACGATAAAAATAAAACACTATCTGCTGTTTCTGTATTTTGTTTAAAAAATCATCAACGAAAACCATTCTCTGCATGGCATTCTAAAATAATTATATTTTGATTTAATATTTCGATATAAATGCATACATATCTATAAAACGTACTCCAAAATAGCAAAAGTTTTATAGCTTTTAGTAATGTTCTTACAAATAGTATAACTATTTGAAGAAGAAAGCAAACTTACTTGAATCATTTGAATGTATATCAACTCAAAATAATATAAATACGTACGTAAGACTTAACTGAAAATCAAGTGTTTTTTTTTTTTTTTTTTTTTAATATAATTTAGGAAGACAAACACATAATAGCACATTATATTTTTCATTCTTTTGTGATTTATATAACCCTGCAGAAATGTGAAAGTAGCTGTCTGGTTAGAACCGTGGACTACAAGACAAAAAAATGCAGAAAAGGATTTTTTAGTGTCTTTCCACTAACTTACACATGTTCTTCAGAAAGACGTATAGTACGAAATTGCTCTGTCCATGCTTCCGGTTGGACATAATGTGTACATAATATTTAATTGCATATTAATGCTTAACTTTTTAAATAACGTACGTAGAGGTAACTAAATATTATTTTTGAAATTTAGAATGATCCTTACATTATAACGAATAATATGTTTTTATTTAATTTTAATTCGTGTAAACCTCCAGATAAATAAAAGTAGTTTTTACTAAAATCGCTGATTACAAGGAAAAGCAGTAAAAAAAAGTTTTTTTTAGCATTTTAGTGATGCTTGCTTCTGGAATTGACAATAACTCAGACTACACCAAAACTCATTAACCAGAAACAGCATTTGGCATGGACAACCAATATACGTACATGCATCTCTGCCACATGAGACTTCGGAAATGTTCTTCAGAAAGACATATAGTACGAAATTGTTCTGTCATTCTTCTGCTTGGACATAAAGTGTACATAATATTTAAATTTATATTGATGCATAGTAATTTAAATCATGTGCGTAAAAGGTAACTAAAAATTATTTTTGCAATTTAGAATGATCACATTATAACACATATGTTTTTATTCCCTTTCGATTCATGTAAACCTCCAGATAAAAAAAAGCTGTTTTTTTACCAGAATCGTTGATCTCAAAGAAATGCAGACAAAAAATGTATTTTCAGCAACTTTTCAATAACACTCCTCAACAAATCAAAAAGTAACTTATTCCTCTGACGAAACCGAAATTCTAAGACCACTTTTTAAAGTTTTTTTCCTGACCACCATTCGTAATGCCCGCTTCTGGAATCGACAATAACTCAGACAGCACCGAAACTCATTAACCAGAAACAGCATTTGGCATGGACAATCAATACACATACATGCATCTCTGCCACGCGAGCCTTCGGAAATGTTCTTCAGAAAGACGTATAGTACGAAATGGTTCTGTCCATGCTTCTGCCTGGGAACGTATGGCTTTAATTTTGATTCATTTATAAGCGAGATGTCATGACCACGTACCGTTTGATTTATGCTGCTCAGGAGGAATGCCTGCTTCGTTACTTTGGATTTTCCCCCTGTTTCTCCTGGGCCGTGACAGAATTGCTGATTCCTGAAATGCTGGAAAAGAATTCGCTTTGATGTATGTAGACATCGGGGTTGAGAGTTTGTTTTTCTCCCCGGGTAAGCTTATTGTGGTGTTACATTGTTGTGTGCGTTTCTGTGAGTGTAAATATCCGGGCAGGAACTTTGAATTACAGTTGTATAATATGATATATTGGTGATGTTTTGAGTGTGGAAAGAAAGTGAAAAATTTACCTGAGCTGGATGCTAACCTTTTGATAATCGGCAATGTTGTACCAACTGAGCTAAACAGAAAGAATGTCTTTAAGAAATATATCATCACATATACATAATGACTTTCAAATTATACATTGTAATTACTTTTAAAGCACTTTGCACAGTGTTTTAATCCTTTTTTATTGCAGTTTTGAAAGCAATTAAACTGATAGATAAAATTTAAAATTGGTGTTAAACAGCAGTAACCTTTATTAATTATTGCTAAGATAAAATTATAGTTTATATTTTGTCTCGCGGCTTTCCAAAAATGCAGATACTTTAATATTTTACGGGTGAAAAAAAAGATAATGCAACTTCATTTTAAACATGTTGCATTGAGCTTTAGTAATACATATACATTATTTTCCTTTGAGCATTTATTTCAGCAGTATTTAGAAAAAACTTTCGCAACTAAAAAGTATTTTATTAGCTTTTACGTACAACAACATTTCTGCATGAGACATTATTATTTTTTTCGAAATATCAGTTTAAGAACAACACTAGCTGCTCTAGTATACACTATACATGTACAAAACACGAAGTCACGAAGTTTTACTCGTATTCTACGTATGTGGCATACGTTCAAACATATATATGCACAAATACTCACATACAGATACGTCGACAAAAATTGTTAAAACGTAATTAAGGATGGACAATAAAACATATTTTGATTGTCCGGATAAACAAATGAAACTAAAACATATAGCAATGATTTACGGAAGAGGATTTCTCTTTATTTGTTATTATTATTTTTTAATTATTACTTTCATTTTGTTTAAGAATTTTAATGGTACTGTAAGTTTCTTTAGTTACTTGACGAATTTTTTGCGCTTTGTTGCTTAAAAAACTTTATTTTGCTATTAAACCCAATACGCTTGTTTTAATAGATAAAAATAGAGAAACAGACTGAACTGAGAGAATGACTATTCTTACTAGCACTGTACAGAGTAAATGTGCTCCTTACAAGTGCTGTAACTGAACAATGGAAAAAGTTGAGCTTCTCTTCTCATGTGTAGTGTGCAGATTACTTATGAAACTACAACTATAAAATGTGTTTGAAACTGTAAAAGCCAGGCACAAAAGTACAAAATTTACAAAATTAAAATAAAAATTGCTTTGCGTAGCACACAATATGCTGAAAATCATACTGAAACTAAGAACTGAAGTAGATATTATGAGTAATATTTAATCACTCCGCTTTGATTTAACGACCCATTAGTACTTATAATTACAAAATTATTGGGCCGATAATTAATCATCCGTAATTGTAATTATTAGAAGTTCTCTTCCCCTTTCTTAATCGTCTGCTCTGGGTGCCTACTAAAGCTTTGGGATAGTTCGGGCTAGTACTTCACTAGACAGAAACAAATGGGCGAGATATAAATCATTTTGAAGTTAAAGAGAGTTTTATATCTCACTGCAGTGCAAAATATTGGTTAAAGAATGGTCGATATTGCGCCTAAATTTTATAACAGTATTTAGAATTAAGAGACAGGTCTAACTTCCTTCTATGATGGATTGTTTAACGTTATTTAAAGTTTATAGATTATCCATTTGTACAAGGTCATGAGCTCCATTTGTCTTAAAAATACTTCGTGTAAAAAGTATATTCTTAAAGTAGTAGAAAAGGCATTTTATTCATAAAATGCTTTAGTAATTTTTATTTTATGTACATTTGCACGTTTTAAATTAAATAATTATAGCATAAAGTTTCTTTTTCTGCCGATTAAAATCTATATCATTATCGAATAGTGATGTTGCTGATTAAATTATTGATACATTCGAAGTGGCAAGTTCACAGCATTGCCACTTCCCTCAAATATAGTTGGCTCGTAAAGTTTCATAGTTGTTCCCTATCAACACTTTCTTATTATCTTGCTTCGGACTTTCTGTCCTACAATTGTCTACAAAAGTATGTGGTGGTGGGGGGTGGGTTTTTCAGAAAACATGGGTTGAATTGTTTATACAACAGCAGAAGCTGATTGGAGGACAGAGATATGTATTTAAAGGCTGGGGTGGTAACGGGAAACGAATCAGCTTTTTTGTTGGTTGTTTCTTAAAGCAGTTTTTTTTTTTAATCCTGCAGAGTTCTCTAATTTAAAAGGAACATATAATGACAAAAATAAGAAAAAATATATTTTAAAAAAATATTGAACAAATAAATGAGGTAAGTTATCTTGTAATATTTTATATACAATGTTAGCCATTTATTTATTTAATGCCATTATTTTTATATAAAAAGAAAGAAAGAAAATAACAAAATTTTACAAAATGTATTCCAAATAATAATTTGTCTAAAAGAGGTGTAACTAATTCTCTTTATTCTCATAAATTTTACAATTGAACCTACAAAATGTATGACTTAGCAACAAAATAATTATGATGATAATAACTCCTATTTCATTCAGATAAGAGTGAAAAAAAAATAATTTTACTTAGCTGTTACCAAAGATTGGTTTTTCTAAGATTTCAATGTCGAAAACTCTTCGATCGATCGTCATTGGGCCTTCTTAGCTTAGCACAAATATCAAAACTATAACCAAAAGCTCTAAGATCTCTCTTTTGAGATTATGAACTTTGAGGCTGTTAATGTCAAAATTTTCATTCATTGATAGAATCTTTAATCTTTTTGATCACTGTATTAAGCTTAAAGATGTAATCACCTTCTTGTTTGAAGATTTCAGGGCAAAAGCATGTTTAATTTAGCTAGCTGAGGAGAGTTAAAGCTAACCAGATGCTTTTTTAAAGGTTTTGCGCGTGTATTGCAAACCGAATAAGAAAACTTTCTAAACGTGTTTAAAAAAAGGAATGCAATGAATCGTCTTAAAGCTGAAATATATCAATCTGAATAAAATCAAGCTGAAATAATGATGGCCTTTTTTACTTTCCACTTGCTAAGGAATCGGTGGAAACCTTCCCTAATTGAGGATAATTTCTTATCGTGGTTTAAAAAATCTTGCATTAATCTAAATTTTCTTTCAATGTGAACGGCCTCATGAAATGTCAACCAAACTCAAAATTACAACTCTCGTCCTTTGCTTTACTAAATTGTGTTGTAAACGATACGTGTGGAATAAGTTTGGTTTTACATGAAATAAAAAATATAATAAAAAAACTACACACTACACCCTATTAAGACCCTTGCTTGAGTAACTAATTTGAATTTTTATAATATTGAACAATTTCGTCAGAATATTCACCCTAATTGCTCACACAATGTTAAAAAGAATTAACAAATAGATAATCACAAAAAAACTACCAAAGAATGTAGAAATGATGCGTGATACACACAAATAAGCTCCGGCTACCAAAAAAAAAAAAAAGTGCTCTGAATATTGTTTTACTGACAATCGCAACAGCAGTAAACGCTACCAGGAAATTCAAGGATGCTCCAGTGAGTTTCTTTAAAGGCTCTTTTAAATTAACAGATACAAAACTTTCAGCGTTAAAATTTAATTGCGACACAACGAAAATTGAAAAATAATATTTTGTCTGAAAATGTGAAAACAAATGGAAGGTGTTAGGTCTCTAGGTGAATTATACGCACATTGGAGACTTGAGTAACACTTCAAATAATTAAGTAACAACATGGGTAAATGAAATAGTGTGTATGTTCTTTTATTAGGAACAAGTTTTATCCTGAATGAGTTGCATACGGCAAATTTATTTTATGCTTTTGAAGAAAGATTGAACTGCAGAATGGAAGTTTTAGGCAAAAGAAACGAATGCATATTTCCAAATTGTTGCAAATTAAAGACAGATGGTGTTAAAACTAACAAGGATTCTAAAAAACATTTGTCATTGAAATATTAATTGTCTATGCTGCCACATTTATTAAGACATTTAAATTCATCTTCTTGTTGACGATTGCTTGGAAGATAATTATGGGTGGGTTGGGAATTCATTTATGAGAACAAATTAGTTTCTTTAGACTACAAAATTATTTTGATTTGAGTTTATGTTCAGTAAATGTATATATACTTAAAAATGTTCTTTTTAATTGTGTACCTTGAGCGCACGTAATGTTATCACGCTACTCCAGGGGGACCAAGCTCTAGAATTTAAGAATAACTATCAACGCAAATAAATATGTGTGCGTGAATCTTTTTTTTCTAAATAAAAAATGCCTGTACTTAGAAAAAGAGAAAAAAAAAAGGATTTTTTCTTATTATTAAATTACTGCTTCAGTGGCTATCATTTGCTACATCGACTATGCAATGCTAAGTGTTTTCAAAGCAATTTAACAGTTTTAACTTCTTTTGATTTTTACAGTGAAGCAGCCCCACAACAGTCCTATAACAGTAGAACACGAACAGATAACAAAACATTAATTTAATTTAGCAGCTTTTTGTTTTATTTTTCTATTTTCTTTTTTGAAAAATGTTATTGTAACAGTATTGTTAAATGAGTATCATGAAACAATAATGTTGTTTTTAAAAGACAGAATATGGCAACTAATTCCTTTTTGTGTTGCCTGCCGCGGAATAAAGTTGACTTGTTTCATCATGTATTACTCTAATGCAGTTTATTAATCTAAAGTTTAACACCAGTCCTACACTAACCCTTTAAGCGGTTAATTATTTTACTAGAAATGCTTTCAAAAAAGGCATATTTTTATTGCATATAGTTAAGTACCATACTTAACAGAATAAGAATATTAAGAATTTTTTATTTTTTTCCTTTTTTATAGCTTTTACAACATTTTTTTTACAATTTTGGTCACAAAACCCCTAAATGTTTGCTTTTTTCAAGTACATTCTGCCTTCAGTAAAGAATGGTTTACAAATTATACAAAAAATTCTCTCACGCTTGCTGTGAATTTTGAAGTTTACAATTTCCCAAACAGTTCAGAAGTCTTTTTCGTACTGTCTAGTCGTACAGTAGAACAAAAAGTTCCCGCTTTCCCGCTACATAAAAAAACCGGATGAAAAGCATTTCATTTACATAGACAAGCCACACCATCTGTTGAAAAATAATAAAACCAATATAATACTCTCAATAATGAAAAATTCGGGCAAACCAGAAAGGGAAATGGGAAAATATCGATGCCCGTACGCCGTACGGGCAAACCAGATGAGGCCAATGTCGGGTAGCACGTACACTGTACGGGCAAACTGCTTAAAGGGTTAAGTACAAACAAACCCGTTATAGATATATATACCAGAAATTTCATCTTTCATATATGACTTTTTTTAAACCATGTATGGCAACTCCATGTATAGCTTTCCAGTCACTTCTAAACAATTAGCTGTTAATTATTTCATAGATCCCTTATAAACAGTCCCTAGCACGCAATTTTATGCAAATAACCTGATAAGAATTCTAAATTATCTCGAAGCATTACTCATCCCACATAAATTAAAGCAAAGTTGACTGCAGAACTAACAAATTGCCAAAGGCATGAAGTGACTTGTTAATTAAAACAGATAAAAGCCTCTGAAAATCTTCGACTATACACTCATTTCTGCGGCTCTGGCGCATATTCTGCATGTAAGGAACTTTAATGGACTGGAGATTAAGTTTGCTGCATAACATGAATTCTAAATTCAGCGATTTAAAGGATTCATAATCTTTGCGAGAAAATTCTGAAGTCTTAACAGCATCTCGGGCACATGGAATGTCGAGGAATTTCAAAATGCCGCACATAATTGTGGTTGGAACGTGTCCCAAGAATTACAACATAATTAAAAGATTTTCCTGAATTATTTGTGGTCCAGTGACATAACTTTGAATTTCAAGTAGGGTTTTGACCATTTCGGATATACACATTAGATTCGTCTCTACGAACATTGAATTAAAAATGAGTTTCTCTCCTAAAACACACTGGATAAAGAGCTTTATGTTTATCATACCTACAAGTAGATATATAAAGAATGCGATGGACATGGTTTTAGAGACAACAATACTTTTTATGCATTCAATTTGCTTGCATCCAGTCTCCATATTGGAAGTTACTGTCCTCTTACGCGTTACTTAAGCATCGGAATGTTTTAAAAATTAGAGTTCTATGAACTAAATGAAAGTACATATCAAATAGCAATCAAAGGGCCAGAAGTAACTCTCATTATGCCAGATTCATACATGAACAATTATATTTTAATACTCATCATTAGTTTGAAATCCGCAAAATGTTTTCAAACAGTGCTCTCTCTCTCTCTCTCTCTCATGTATCATGGCATTAACAAAAGTCAAGGAATGGGACCTAACATTTCTATATTTTATGTGTTTGAACTTAAGAATTAATGTCAGGGCCCTGCTCCACATTGGTGTAAAGCAGAAAAATAAAGCAGAAACGTAAAATGGATTACATAGTGTTCCTATGGAAAGTACCCGGATTTTCGGTTTCTGCCTTCGGTTTCGAACGCGTTTTACGCTGATGTGGAGCAGGGCCCTCAGTGCTCTTAAGTGTACACGGATGAAATAGAAAAAAAAGACAATTTAAGTCACTAAGGCAATATGCTAAGACACTAAGGCAATATGCGCAATCTATTTAGTTGAGAAACATAAACTAAAATGTTTTGCTAATTTTTTTGTTGAAAGTAATAATGATGCTAATGAAAGTAACAGTATCGATAAAAACATTTGGCATAATAATTGTGTGACTGCTAAATTTCTAATTCCCATAAGATGTTATATTTTTCTTAGTTTTTTGTCCCACCATTACCAAGTACATTTTATTTATATTTTAATTGTATGTTCGGAATCTTTTGTCAGTAGATCATGTTTGTTAGATTTCTTAATTTTTTTTTCTACAAAAAAAAGTTGCTGATAGGAAAAATGTATGTAAATTTTGAGGAAAAGACATTTACATTATTACGCTTACTAAAATGTGATGTAGGAATGTGATCAAAATACAGAAAAAAATATATTAAAAATGATCAGACTAATTTCACTGATAATCATTAAATAAACACATATTTTAATCGCCATTAAAGTGATGTTTATTCTCGTAATGAGAATTTTTTTGAGAAGAACACCAGACTTTATTATGTACCAATGATACTTCAGAATAGGGTTCCGTTTACTTCACTTTAATTTTTAATCTATAAATGAAAAAGCGTTTGAATAAAAACTAAAACTCCCTGCCTTTATTTTTGTTATTTTATTTTCATATTTTACTTTCTCCCGGAAGTTAAGATTTAGAAAGTCTGTAGTAAAAATAAATCTAATGTATACATGGAGAAATTTGATAATTTTCTTTTAAAAATTCGTCCGAGATAACACATATCATTTTGAAGAGGTCCTTGAATCTAAGTTTGTTATTCAGTAGAATGTATTAAATGCAAAAAGAAATAACAACAATTAATTTATTGACATTGAAAGCCACTTAAAACAAATAAAAATTAATAAATATGCAAAAATAATAACGATAATAATACTCACTTAACATTGCATAATTTTTATCAAAGCTTCAGTGTCATTACACGCGAATAATTTTATCGATCTAAGCAGCATTTAAAAATACAACTAAAACGCTTGAGTTTTTTTTTAACAGGAATTTTCGACATTAGAAAAACATTTTATATATATAAAATGCCTTATTCAATATTTTGATTAACTCAAGCATGAACTATAAAACATCAGTATGTAGATTAATAATTTAAAATATTTCCTTCCTATAGCACGTTTTAAAAGCTTAATTTCAATTTTTCAAAAAATATTTTGGCACAATGACAAAGACAAAGAAATATATCTTGAAGAAAAATGAGCATACTTCAAAGGTAGTATAATTCAGTTCTGCTTCGAAACCATGTTGAAAAATGCTTCAAACAATTACTTTAATTATAAAAGCATTCTGAAAATACTTTAACAATTAATCATAGTTTAGGGAATAATGTTTTCATTTTTTAATATTTAATTATGCATAAGCTATCGAACGAATAAATGGATTATCCAATAAGTGTCGTTAAAGAAAGAAAACTTTCCTATTGTTGCGCACCAACTTCTTTTTAATAAAAGAAGGGACATAAATTCTTAAATTTTATTACACCATGTCTTCAAGAGCTCATTAACAAGTTAAAACTATGTTACTTTCGTGGAATTCTTTTCAAAAACTAATATTCACGGATGCCTGTTCATCTATAGTTCATTTTTCAGAAGTTATTTTTAGTAGCGAATTTCGCGCATGAATAAGTTTCTTCCCAACCAAGAGTGTACTAAAGAACTAATAACATGAAATGAACTTGAAAAGAGGGTGAAAAAAAAGTAAAATAGAAAGGTGTATCAGAAACTTAAAGTATGCGCTCCTGGAAAAAAGTAAAAAAGCGAAGCATTTGCGATATGAAACTAAAAGCTTATCTTCATTCCGAGGTCAACCTCGTTGTCATGGAAACTCGATGAAGTCACGTGATTTCAATGCGACCATTAACTGAAAAGGAATGTTTTCCCAAGTGAAAGTTTGGCGGTTAAGACATGAGACAAGGAACAAAAGTAGTTTTGAAATATTGACATGTCTAGTTAAGTTATTTTTTTCTCAAAACGTTGAAAGATGTGTGTTTCTATTACGTTCCAAAAATTAAAATCCTTCTTTTATTTATTTGTTTTTTAAATTGTTTGTCTTTACTCTCGTTCGTTATTAAATTTTATGAAAGGTTTTACTTAAAACTCTTACATCGAAATTATTTTTTACTCCCTTATTAAAGGGAAATTTTTAAAAGTTAAAAGTTACATCTAAACTGTGCAACTTTAGTTACACCGTCTAATGGATAGTTTTGCCTTAAGTAATCGGCACGTTTTTAATCAAGTTGTATGTTTTAATTTTCCATACTAATCTGTATTGAAACGGTAATAAACAAGCAAGTATGTAATTTGTTTGTGTATACGTTCGCTATTCTCAAACTAGAAATGACCTGCTTTGATCTTCTACTTGTTTCAATATTAAACATTATTTTCGCCCTTCACACGAGTAACAGATACGTGGAGTAAAAAAATAAGGAAAAGGTTGCTAAACAGCATTTTTAAAGTTGGAAGGATTTTTAAATAATTCATTTATGTTAGATCTTTAGAAAAGGTTAAGCAAAAAAAAAAAAAAAATGTCAAGGTACAAAATTTTGAAATTGAAAAAAAAAAAAAAAGCAAAATAGAGTGTCTTACATTTATTAAGGCCTATTAGCTCCTATACTAATTAGGAAGCTACAGGCAAGTTGAAATGCAGACATATATGATTTATTTTAAAGGTCACGCAGTGTGCAAATTACTCTTTGGATACGGTGTAATCGTTTTTTTTCTGGTACAATTTACTGCGAATTTAGATGCATGGTAAGCTCTCCATTTATTACATTCACCTTAAATTTGTAATTAATTTTTGACAGTGACACATACATTGGGTGAATGTTGATTTTTTTTCTTAATCCGAAACATTGTATCACAAACCTTATTTGAACACAAAAACTAAAAGCTTTGAATTCAGGTACTACGATACATAAATAATGAAGAAACAAGCTGTAAGTCCCAACTTAATGAGACTTATTCAACTCAGTTATCAAGCTAATTCCCCTTTAACGGTCCATCACGCGATTGTTATGTTAAACACTCGAAGTGAATCCATATTATGTTTTATTGCAAAATTTCGTTACAATTCAGGTAAATCCCATCGGTTCTCATTTTTCAAGCGTTTTCAATGGCGAGGCTTTAAACGGAAGCGTGTTCAAAGGGAAAACGGAAATATCCCACATCCTAATCTATGGCATTCCTCCCTTTTTTCTCTTTATCTCCGGGTTTTTAAATTCCGATTTCATACCCCATTATATATCCCCACGACACCAATGCAAAGATTTCCACTTCAAGAATCACAACGCACTTAAGGAGTCACATAAATCACAATTTATGGGCACATTAAGCTAAGCCTTAAAGGCGATAAAATATAACAATTTCTTTTTCTCTTCCTTAGTCGGCTCACTTAACTAGACAAATAATAAAAGAAAAATTCATACTTTTATCTTCAACTACAGAAAATACTTTGCTCATCGTCTGCATAAATGCTGCTAATTATTATTACTTCACTAATTGCTGGTTTTACTTTTGTTCTTTCTGGTGAAGAAAGTTTTCATAGTTTGTAAAGCTTTTATCAGCTTTGAATTAAGCAGATATGGTTCGAAAAACTAACAGAACATTTGGAAACCACTGCATTGCAGTTTAAAATGAGTTTTTTTGTTTTGTACGTAAAGCAGAATGGAAGTCTCATATCGTCTTTAGATAAAATTTTATGTTCTGTGGAAAATTGCGGTAAACGAATCTTAAATTCGAAACCAAGATTTGCAACTTTTCCCACAAATTATCTCAATGAAAAAGAAAAAACCTTCCACAGTAAAGAATGACAAGCGTTGCGTTTTAATGTTATCAGTTGGTTTTTTTTATTTTTGCAAGAAGACATTAAAACAAGGCTAATAATTAGAATAATAGTTTCGATTATATTTGAAGAAAAATTTCTTTTGAACTATGCTTATATACAAGTAAGATAAATTAAAAATAAAATAAAATATAAAAAATAAAAGAGCATATTAGCGTAAAATAAAACCTGAGACACAACATTGAGTCCTTAAGACTTTTCTAAAGAGTTTTGAAAAAAAAAAAAAAAAACATGTGGACAAATTAAAATATTCAATTTTTTTTTTTAATTTTTCAAATGCTCTGAATAGGTGCTCGGAATTTTAAAGATACCTTAGGACACCATTTTTTTAAAGTCTTCAGCGCCAGAAAATACTCAACATCTGTCAGCATACAACTTTTTCAATATTCTGAATGTGGAAGAAAATAAAAGTAAATCAGTATTTATCAAGTAACAAAAGTTTTCGAATTGTAACTTGATATTGCAGTTTTTAAACCCCTATAAGAAGAATAAAAACACAGAACATGCTGATAAACACAATAGTAAATAATAATAAGATGCAGATAAAACAACATACATTGATAATATTAACTTATACCAATCACTACTATTAAGATGTATAAGGAAGAAAAAAAATTATTTGACTCGGATTTATGAAAGGATTGAAATATGCGATTTATTTGATGTTAATAAAGAACTTTCAGCAAAAGTTTTTCTTGTTGCGTAATTGCCGCAATTTAGATGTTTAAAGACTAATTGTAAGATATACAGGTAGTTATCAAAATAATGGAAACACTTGAGATTCATAAGAAAAATCTACCGTTCATCGCAAAATAAGCGATCAATTGTTCTTTAACTTTAGTCATACAAAATATAGACTTCACCGGATATTTCCACATTGAAATTAAATCACTCATGCATTTGGGGGACGACAAAAAGGGGGGATCGTATGAAAAACCGCTTTTTGACCATAACTCTTCGAAAATAGCTCGGAATAAGCTGTAAATTTCAGTAATTAATTAGCATATAATGTGTAATTACTGTACAAATTTTTATGAACGTACCACTTATACTTCCGAAGATATGAACTTTTAGCCACCTACGTATAAGGTCTTTTTGGCCGAATAGGCGAAATGTGACTTCTATGCCGAATGTAAAGTTTCAAACTGTGTACAATTTAACATTGAAAAAAAATGCTCGATTATCACCACACTATTTGTGGACAACCCCTCGCCATTTATGTATTGTCTGTGAATGAATGAATTACAGCTCACTAGATCGCTGATATCTTTTTCAATTTTTATGATATTCAACTGAAACTTTTTTTATAAGATGCAATATAAACCAGGCTACAATATTTTTGTAGTTATAAATGTCTGTCGCTCGCGCATGCGCCGTGAAAAATTATTTCCTTTTAACGTTCATATCTCAACCGCTTTTTAATATTTTTATTTACCGTATTAGTATGCTCTTTCTCTTGTATTTTGTCATCTTTCCTGAAGTTCTGATAAGGTTTGATCAAAAACTCTGCGTGTTATGAGCAAAAACCCTTCAAATAAAATTGCCGTTTTTTGAAAATTGTTTCATATCTTCGGAAGTATAAGTGGTACGTTCATAAAAATTTGTACAGTAATTATACATAGTATGCTGATTAATTACTGAAATTTATAGCTTATTCCGTGCTATTTTCTAAGAGTTATGGCCAAAAAGCGTTTTTTCTTCCGATCCCTCTTCTTGTCGTCCCCCAAATGCTTGAGTGATTTAATTTCAATGTGGAAATGTCCGGTGAAGTCTATATTTTGTATGACTAAAGTTAAAGAACAATTGATAGCTTATTTTGTGATGAACGGTAGATTTTTCTTATGAATCTCAAGTGTTTCCATTATTTTGATAACTACCTGTACTTTCCCTATGGGATGCTTGCTTACATCTTTAAGAGCAAAATGTTTAAAATATTTTAATACACATCACTTGTTCAAAGACCACAATTTTATTATGTTATCTTTGATAACTTCATGTTACAGAAGTGTTCCTGAGAAGAAAGAACACGTGTCACGTTGGTAAACTGCAAAAACTAAGATGTTGTTTTTACAAAAAATACTGGCAGCAGAGGTTACAGTTTAAAACTGCAAAAGCACAATAATATACTATAAAACTAGCTATTTTACAGTTTATTACTATAAAGTTAGCAATATTATCATAAAATTAGCAGTATTATACTGTAAAATCAACAGTATAATACTGGAAGCAAAGGTTCCAGATTAACCCATTTATGCCCTGTAGCCTAAAAACGGGACGCTTGTTAGTTACTGCATACAAAAACCTGTAATAGGTATATCATTTCACTAAAGCTGTTTTTCACAAGTTAAATAGTCCTTCTTCTTGAGAAAACCAGTTACAGATACTTTTTGGACATCAGAGTTTATTTATTGAGAGCTATTTTCAGACAAATCAGTCAAGCAACGATACAGCATGGGTAGCCACAGAAAGCAAGTATTTTTTGCAAACTTATTTTTCATAAAATTAAAATATTTTAAATGATTTGCTTTAAATTGATCACAGATGCCTTCTGTAATGTAACTTTATGAAAGTAAAGTCAAGTAAGGTCATATTTTGCTCACATATCTGCAAAACATCCCATAAACAGGACGTTAAATAACTTAATAAAAATGGCAACGGCGAACTATTTTAAGCCTAAAATGTATGTGAACCATTCCAAATAAGAGTTTTAAGCATATAAAAAGTGAAAAAAATTGTTAAAAAACTTGGGCATAAATGGGTTAAAACTGTAAAATGCACTGTAATAAACTGAAACTAGCCATTTTAGTTTATTACAATAAACTACCAAGTTTAGTCTACTACTGTAACATTCTTAATTTTACATTTTATTACTGCAGACTTAGCTGTATTATACTGTAAAAAACGCATCTATTTTTTTACGTTGAAGAAAAAAAGCTCCATCTGAAAAAATGAGTAAGAGCGATACGGGCAACTAATCCAGTTGTTATGGGATACTAAGACGCACTATCGAAATTAATTGAACTGTATATAAAAAATTATGCTCGTAAAAAATGTAACGGGGTGTTCTTAGAAAGTGCTATTTTTAAAAACTAATGATGGAGTTCCTGGTGATTAAACTTGATAATGACAAAGCTGCAGATGCGCTTTTTTTTTTCTTTTGGTCTAAAAGTAAGCAGTTTTAGCATATCCTTAAACCAAAATGTGTTTCAAAAACGATTAATAAATATCTACTGTTCAATAATTACATCCTATAGCACGGTTTGACATTCACATAAAAACTCATCTTGGAAGTACATGTTGGTTCAGAAAGCGCGCCATTTGAAATCAGAACAATGAAAGCCGGACAAAATGACATTCTTGACAACATAGGTATCCGGCATACTCTATAGATAGTGAGCGTTACGGAGTTCAATTATTGTTTCATGCAGCTCAATAGATCAGAAATATATTTGGAGTAACAGAACATATTGTGCGCTTTGAAACTAAACGCTAATAATTTACAGGGAAACATTAGTGATTTGTTAACTATTCAACGTGCAACTGCGTAATGATTTGCTTCGCTAAAATTTTATTCTCAAACGACTAATAAAAATTTGAAACAGTGCGCAGTATGATGTTCTAAAAAAGGTTAAGATGCGAAGATAAACTTTGTATTTTTGTCAGATGTGTAAAACAAACGTTAAATCTAAATGCAATTAAAGCTTTTATTATATTTCTGAAATAAGTTGCTCGCTTTTTTAACCTTTATGGTAATTTTGAACTATATTTTCGATCTCCACCAGAACATATGCCTGCTTGCCAGCATTAAGTTAGCGACTAAAATAGGCTGACCGTTTTTAAAATTAAATTACAAGAGTGGGTAACAGGCATTACATTTACTTCTGAAGATTATTATATCACGCCGTGATAAATTTTATTACATTCAACATCAAACTTTTTTGTGTAACAAAATTCTATTAATATATTTCGCGCTGTTCATTTTTACTTCCTTTTACGTAGTAAAGGAAGTATTGTGATCACGAAAAAAATTTCACTCAAATTTCGGTCTAAATTTTGACTTTGCTCACCCCTGAATGAATGTCGCGTAGTTTTTTTGACCTGTCAGCACGTGCATATGTACCTAACAACATACAAACAGCCGAAAAATCAATTTCGACCACCCCCGAGTAAATTACGGCCAGTTTTCTCGTGACGTCTGTATGTACGTATGTGCGGATGTATGTGCGATGTATGTGTGGCTCGCATAACTCAAAAACTATATGCCGTAGAAACTTCTAGCTTGGTATGTAGGCTCTGAGGGGGGTCTAGTTGTGCACCTCCCCTTGTGATTGCATTCGAATGTTCCCAAAGGGGTCTTTTACCCCTTTTTTGGGGTAAATCAATGTTGATTTCAATACAGACTCAAGTGATATGAATTGGAGCCACCACTTGGCGACATGTCGCCAAGCTTTTGGTCGCCAAGTGTTTGACGCCAACTTGGCGACATATCGCCAAGTTGGCGACAAATTTGGCGAAAAAATTATTTTTTGAATTTGGGTTCAACTTGGCGCTATTGGCGATATTTTGCGAAAAATTCACTGAATCCTATACTATAATACGAGGAATGTTTGTAATGTCGAAAATCGCCCCAGAATTAATAAACTCCGGTAAACTTGGGGGTCTGGGGTTTTTGGCCACGGGGAATCGATTGGCACCGGTTTTGAAGCGCTACGGTCGAAAAGTTCGGAGTTACAGATAGGATTCATTAAACGTTTGAGAAGATTTCTTACTACGCCATTTTCTTTATGATTTCTCTTATTGTTACCGTTTCATAGCAACCGCGTGCTAACAATGGATTTCATATTTAATCCCATCAGCGTAAATTTATGTTTTTCTGGTATTTGGCAAATAATTTTTGGCAACATGATAGAATTGTTATTGCTTTTGAAATTTAAAAGAGATCGATCAAAATAAAGTTAGAATTGGGTATGGGCAGCGGTAGAGCCGCTATATAGACAGGCCGACGCATCAAGCTTAAGTTTCACCACTTTGGATCCAACTCATAAACTTTCACTTTCATTTTTCATTGTTGAGGAATTAGGGTTACCAGAGTAAAGTTTCGGGACATTGCCAAGCTTTGTTAAATTTACGTAAAAAGTTACCAAAAAGCGATAACTGGCCAGAAAAGACAATCCTCACACACGCGCTGGATCCAAAGTGGTAATTTTGATGCTTCGGCTCGTCTATATAGGGACCTGAGGCCGCGGTAGTCCAATCGGTAAGTCGTCGGACTCGTAACCGGAGGGTCTCGGGTCGATCATATAGCCGCCGATCAAAGGTCCACCGTCTTCATTAATGGTTGCTGGGGGACGTTCAAAATGTTCGTGGTCACAAAATCCTCCAAGTGAAACGAAACCTCTGGGGTGTGCTGGCCCAAGGGTTTACTCGGTCCTTGCGCCTTCTTCAAAAATGAACAGAGCGCTCTTCAGGGCCCCATCCCGGTTAAAAATCGAGTTGTGGTATGTACGGGGGGGGGGGGGACCTGGAGTGTAAAGTGAAGTGAAAGTCAAAACCAACTGGAACCAAATGCGTACTGGGAACAGGGACTCTGCATCCATTCTCATCAACCCCTCCCGCGCCTTCGGCGCCAAATGAAATGAAATTAGGTGTGATTTTACGGTGAGCGTGGATTAAATAGGGTTGTGATTTTTAAAATAAATTACGGCTGTTTTGAATGCGTAATTGCAACCAAAGGCTCAAAAATGCTTTTCAAGTTTATCTAAATAAGTACTTCGCACTTTAGAAAAAAACGCGAGTTTACAAACCTCTTTTTTTTAACCGAGCGGGCTCGGTCCCCTGGTACACGTTAGGGGTAATACGAGGAATGGTTGCCAAGTCGAAAATCGCCCCAGAATTAATTAACTCCGGTAAACTTGGGGGTCTGGGGTTTTTGGCCACGAGGAATCACGAGGTTTGGTTTTTCTAAATAAATTTGTCAAAAATATTGAACTTCAACACACTTC